>JBCNJP010000010.1:104758457-104775756 GCA_039602395.1 Deinandra increscens subsp. villosa | reverse complement strand
TTCTCTGCAACCAAGGGCTCTGATACCAATCTGTAACAGCCCAGACCCGTCGCAACCAAGATATTGTCCGCTTTGGCAGCCGGCATGCCCTCAGGCATCCGCCCCTCACGGTTTTTTAAACGCGTCTTGCGTTCTCCTCCTCAACCGATGGCTTGGGGTGTTACAAATGGTACTAAAGCCAGGGGTCGGGCCAGTGTGCTAGCGAGGACGCTAGACTCCCTACGAGGGGTGGAGTTGTAAGTCTCACATCGGTTGAGGAGGAGAACGCAAGACGCGTTTAAAAAACCGTGAGGGGCGGATGCCTGAGGGCATGCCGGCTGCCAAAGCGGACAATATCTTGGTTGCGACGGGTCTGGGCTGTTACAGGTTGTGAGTGGAAGTGATAGAAAATGGTATAAAGTATATTATTTAATTGTGGTTGTGAGTGAAAGGAAGAAAAAAATAATGATAAAGGTATAAATTATAAGGATAAGAATGATGAATAAGCTGTGAATAATCTAATTTTAAAAAAAAATAACCCCATTTTTTGCATATAAATACCACACTTTTTACATATTTTTTTACCATCTTCTTCTACTCTTTTCTTCCACTCTCATACCCGAACAACCAAAACCAACAGAACCCTCAAATCCCCTGGCAAATGCCGATGTTTGCGGGTCAACCAAAACCGTTATATACGGGTCCAAATCTCGAACTTCAACAACTACGCGCAACGTGGGCAAGTCCAACAACCTTCAAACATGTCCCAATTTTTTTATTCGTCTTCTAACAATTTTTTTTAAACAAGGGTACGCCCAAACGAAAAAAAACATTTTGGGATCGAGTGAGTGAAAAAATTAATGAGAAGCGAAGTTTGTTACTTTCGCAGCAACGACAAACTAACCGGGAAATGGGGCCTGATGAAGCCCAAAATTGCCAAATTTCATGGCGTAATGGCGTGCGTCGAGAGAAACCCTAAAAGCAGCTGAAGTTAACTGAACGTTTTGAACACCGTCATCGGTCGTTACAAAGACGATCATAGCTCTCCACATGGATAATGGACGGTCCTAGTCGGGTAAGCAAGAAAAGATCGTCGACCGACATGGATAGTCCCATGGGTTCGGCCTCCACAGGACGTTGCAACATCAACTTAAACGACGATGCGGTGAATTTGAACGAAGACGAAGATAAACCGCAAATGAATGTTTTGCGAAGGCCAGCGGGCAAAAAAAGGCGATGCACCAACAAAAAGAGAAACAAAAAAATAATCGTTTTTGGAAGAACTCCACCTGTTCAATATCGAGCAACAAAAGTGAACCAAGTTGCGAGAAGAAAAAAATTGTCTTAATCAATTCCACGTGCTTTGCTTGGACACCTCGGGTTTGAACGAAGAACAACGAGCGTTGGTCGAAAAGTAGGAGGAAATTATGGATAAATTGAGGGAAAAAAAAAGATTATCTAGTTTATGATTTTTTTTAAAAATTTAAGTTATTTTTTTTAAGAAATTGTAGTTTCTAGATTTTAAATTTTATGTTTCAAGAAATTGTTTTGTTTTTAGTTTATGAATTTCCAGAAAATGTAATATTTATTTTTTAAAAGAAAAAAGTTAAAAAAAAGTCAAAAATAATAATAATTAAGTAATTTACCACACCACTCTACATCACATGGAGTATATCACAATTTATGTGATGAATGCATATGGTCTAGTCATCACTCACGTAATCACCACAACACTTCACATCACATGAGCTATACCTCATGCCCTAATTCGATTAAACCGAATTTCTTCCTTTAATTTCTCAAGCTTTTTAATTTTTACTCTAAATAATCTTCAGATTTCAACACTATTTTCATGGTTACCTCACTTACAAGGTTACAACCAATCATTTTAATTTCAATTTACAACATTTTACCATTTCTTTCCCACAACAAATCTTCATGATTACTTTCTGATTTCATATCAGAGGTATTATTTGTTTCCTTATATTTATTACTTTAACAATTTCCTTAGAACTTATTTTTGATTGCTAATTTGCTGTTGAGGTTTGGGACAAGATTAGGTGCTGGTCTGCTGGACAAAAGGTTTGGTCCAAGTCCCACCCTTCACCAACTCTGCTCAGCAGATTTATCACTCTCTACTAGCGGCCAAACTTTGTCCCCTGCGCATAAAT
Source organism: Deinandra increscens subsp. villosa (assembly GCA_039602395.1). NCBI lineage: Eukaryota > Viridiplantae > Streptophyta > Magnoliopsida > Asterales > Asteraceae > Deinandra > Deinandra increscens. The sequence continues at coordinate 104,773,606 of JBCNJP010000010.1, read as the reverse complement.
TATCTCCATACAATCATCGGGGGCACCATTTGGGAGATCTGAAATGCAAGAAATGAAAAGGTATTTCAAGGAAGAAACACTCGTGTAGGCATCATAGTCGGTAACATCCAATCGACCACTTTTCTTTAGCTAAAACATAGAATATCTCAGCATAATTTAAATTGGGTAGATTGGTGTAATTTTGCTCTTCCTTTTGTCTAACTTCGTCTCTTATTGGCTTTGTAGTCTTTCTAGCTTCTTGCTAGTTTTAATAAAATCTTCTTTTGCCGTGAAAAAAAAAGAATTCTAAAACAATAGTTACATAGTATTAATAGTGTGATGTTTTATCTTTACAATTTACTTTTGTTATGACACATTATTTTACTGGATTTGTATAAACAACTAGTAAGTTAAATGAATATTTATAAAGACATACGAAAGTAGAGTCACAAGACACACAAAAAATCAAAGATGCAAATTAAATATGTGTTACATGCCATGTTTAATCATAATATATTCATTTAAAACGCCAACAATCTAAACCTAAAAAATATTGTCAAAAAAATCTCAATTGAAGATACAACCCATGTCTTTTAGTAATAACTAGTATAGAATCCGTATGTTATACGGGTTAAATCATTTTTTTGGGTAAAGGGTTATATGGGTTAAATCATTAGAAAATATATATAATTGATAATTCATGCATACTCGTTTTATTACCCGAATAACGTATTACATTACATTTAATAAGATTATAATTCATCATATGGTATTGGTGACTTTATCTTATTCATAAAAAAATATTTAGAGCATGTATCTACTTGTATATTTAGAAAAAAAAATACAACATAAACATGATCATCTTTAAAAATGGTTGTTAAAAAAACAATCCAACCCTGAATAGCGACTAACACTAATTTATGATTTGACAAACTTGAGACTTTAAGTCTCGATAGAAAGTTGACAGAGAGACAGGATAATGCTCATAAAATTAAGTTCACATTAATATCAATGACAACGATTTTAATTTAAAACCAAAAACATGTTTTAAACTACTTATAGTGGGCGTTATTTTGCAAAGTTGACGTCCCATAGCTACCCCAACACCGCCCCCAAGGCGCTATGGGGAAAACACCCAATATGGCGTTTTCGTGATGGCGTGTTCCCCCCTCTCTCTCATTGGCTATTTTATTTTTTTTATCGGTCAGATTTAGCGTAGAGTTTTTTTTAAAAAAAAAATAACATATATAATATAATTGGGTAATAATTAAAAGGTTTTATGATTCACCATTTTAGTCATAGAACCTCTTGCTAAATGGACGATCACGTGTCGCAATTTGTCCGAAAAAAAAGCTTTATGAGTATGGATAGCCATACAAAAAACAAGCTTATATTATCAAATATGGTATTGCATGATTATACCTACACAACAATATACAACTTGAAATTCAAATATATGTCAATATAATACTCCTATAGCCTATTGTACAAGCACATTATGCATTGGTTTTTTATCTATCGCTGAAGCGCAATGTACACCTGCCCATTGCGTGGTTTTCGATCCGTGATTTTGAAAGAAAGTCGTTGATAGGGGTGATAGGTAGTTGGTGCGCACATGCCCCGCCCCATTCTTTCTTCGTCCTTTCTTCGATGTGCACCTCATCTCTTCTCACTGTTTCCATCTGTCTTGCGGGTCGTATCACCATACCATCATCTCATACCCACTCTCCTCGCCGTTGAATTCCATCACTAGTTTGTAATAAATGTATACTTGATATGAAGATAAAAGTACAGTACCATACCAACAAACATTTTGCTGTAATGAATTGTAGCAAACAATAAGAAGGAACTATTATTTTTATAGCTTTTATACGATTAGATTATATTCCGGACTGAGACGGGTATAAAATTAGTTTCTTTAGCGGACATATACAAGAATACAACGTTAATTTTAATAAATTATAAAAATTAAAATAAGATTAGTCGACGGAACAAAAAGGACGGCGATAATAAAGACTACGATGTGATCACCAATTCGTAAAAAACAGAAATTAGTTTCACACATAGAAATATTAAACTGATAATATAACAATAATATAATATCATAATAATAAGATAATACGCTTATCGATCTAGATATATTCTTTTAAACCATTTTAGAATATACCAACAAAACGTTTCATTGCAGGTGACGGGAGACGAACCCCAATCTCCAAATCTTCACTTTTTTTCTTTGGAAGCATTCATCGATATCGATCCACTATAATCAATCGAAATCGTTTTGATCTTTTTAGGCTTCCCCCACCCAAAATCCATCTCGTAAAACATGAGCTTAGGCGTCCCTAGGGGTGGACCTACCCCTAGCCCAGGGGTAGCCCCCGCTACCCCTGAACTTTTCTGGCGATGTGCAATTTTATCTTTTTTAGGTTTTTGGTATTTTGCTACCCCTGAAACGATTTTTTCGCTACCCATAAAAATATATTACGCTACCCTTCCAAATTTTTTATGATTTCTATTTAAAGTCCAAGATGAAAATATGATCAAAACGTCTATTAATTACCTAAAACCGAAAAATTAATAAGTTTGTGCATTTTAAAATAGAACTTGTAAGTAGGGGGGGTATATTGTAATTGTTCAAACTATTATAATTTTCAATTAAAGTCAAACAAAAAAAAAAACAAATCACGCTCGTTCCCCAATTCCCTCTTCGCTTTTTGTTCCCTTTGATCCCTCCCTGTTCGCCGTTGTTCCCTCGTCTCCGACCGGCCACCGGCGACTGCCGGTCGTCGTTCTCCATCCAGCACTGCCGCCGGATTTGGCTCCCACCTCCGACTTCCCTTCACCACCGCAGGTAATCATCCTGTTTTCTCCAATACTCCTATTTTCTTGTTTTAGGGTTTATTGAATTGTTGCGATTTAGAAAACAAATATTATGTGGAACTGTTAATTGTGTTAGGAATTAGCATTTAGGAAGGTTTTTAAATTCCTAAATTATAATTTAATATTGTTTTCTTGAATTCTTGTTTTAGGGTTTACCTAATTATCTAGGAAGATGAAACCAAAGAATAAACAAGCTCTAATTATCTAGGAAGATGAAACCAAAGAATAAACAAGCTCTAATTAGCAATTTGTTTAAAAGAATGAACATTGCTTTGCTCATCAACTTCAGTTAGTGATTGTGGCCGTTGCAAAAAAAAAACATATCGGTGTCACAGAATTTTATGAGTACCTTCCCATGATTGTTAATACGGTTTCCGCTTTTTGCAAATGGAAAGTTATCATGTTGGAGCGAAAAAGATCAAGGGTGGAGCGAGAAATACTTGAATGAGACTGGAAAATGATTAAACCAAGAGGTTTTGTTTTCACGAGCCGAGATACAAGATGGGGTTCTCATCATAAAACTATCACAAGTTTGATGAAATTATTTCCGGAAGTTGTTGAGGTACTTGCTTTTATTAAAGAAGATGGAGAAAGCATTCAACAACGTTTTAATGCAAAAGCTATTCTATCATATTTTAAGAGACTTGAATTTGTGTTCTATATGCATTTGTTGGATGAAATCTTAGGTCTCATAAATAGTCTATCAAACAAAGAAACCGAAAGAATAATAGAAAGTTATGGCAATCAAAGAAACCGAAAGAATGTCATTACTAATCGACATCATTTTGAAGTTGAAGTTTTTAATACGGTTTTGGATATGCGAATTTCTAAACTTGGAAGTCGATTCAACGAGGTATCAACTAGTTTGATAAAAAATATGTCGGGTTTAAATCCTTGTGATTCATTTTATAAGTTTGACACATCTAAGATAGTGGCATTTTCGAATATGTATCCAAATGATTTTAGTAACGGAGAAAGAGGTTGTCTTATGGGTGATTGATGTGTCGTTTGTGTACTATGAAAATGTGGTCAAGTTTTAAATGGTAAACACCAAGTGACCAAACTACACACCAAGGCAGTGCACCCGTCGTTTGCAGTATAGTATTGGTAAGAACCGGATATCAATCCGTGGACGCTCAGCAATCTCCCGATACCGAATCGTCGCTAATATTTAACCGATAAAAGTGATTTGATGAAATAAAAGTGAAATCTAAGCTAAATGACTAAAAACAACAAAAACAGTCAAAAACCGGACAACACGCTGGAAAATCAGAGAAAAGAATGCATCACCTAGACTCGACTCCTCTAAACTCACTAAGACCCTCGGGAAGACTAAATACCATGAACGCTATCGCCTAATATGGAAAACCGGAGTATCTAAGACTATAGACACACCCTGACAATCAAGCAATCCTTGATGACGCGCGGATAGCAAACTATGCGTAACTGCCTGACGGATAAGCTACTTTAGTCAAAGTATACTAATCCTACATGAAATAGGTAACTGCGCGAGAGGTCTCTCAATACAGCACCTAAGACATGCAATGATGATTATTCCAAACGCTTATGACCTAGAAACCGCTAAACACGAATAAAATAGGATCGAATCTTATGTTCACAAGCAATCTATCCTATTAAACGATGTAAAATAAGCTTTTAGCATATGAAACGATTCGGTCAAACCTATCTCATAAGGATATTAACTTAATCAGCCCCAAATCAATGATAAACCATAAAGTAGGAGTTCTCCTATCAAGCATCAAACGTTTGACCAATAAAAGTCAACCATTTAACAATAAATAAATCAACACATACTAGTAGTTCTACTAAATATGACAATTTATCCATATGATCCATCATTAACCAAAACCAATTTAGCAAACTTTATCATCATAAACATTCAAAACCATCATCAAAAGCAATTTAACACAAAGTCAAGGTAAAAAGTCACCCGAAACGGGTCAAATGAGCCTAGATTCGTCTAATCTAAGTCATACACTATGAAATCAGCCAAGATACATGATAAAAACTAATAAAAATCTAATCTTGGGACTGACCATGGTGAAGAAAAAGATCAAAAAGCTCAAAGATGAAGAACCGAATTAAAGATCCGACCCGCGAGAGCTAAAATCTTCAAATTTCTTCTAAAAAAACCTTGATCTTGACCCTTTTTCCTTCCAAGATGATTCCAGATGTATATTGGGTTTTATTTGGGTTTTAGGGCGTGAAGAAGGAGAAAAACGGCTGGAAAAATATTTTTATATGCTGAAAACGGGTTTGTTACGAACAGTAAGTTGCTCGGCTGAATCTGGGCCTGGCAGAAGAGCATAAAATAATTCGAATCAGGATATAAAAGAAGAACTCAGCTGTTGGCCTGGTAGCAAGGCTCCTGAACTACAACCTGGAGGTCATTGGTTCGAGTCCAGCTTCCTTCGATTTTTTCTTTATTTTTTTTCGCTGGGTTGCTGGTGGACTTTCTCCACTGCTGGGCCAGGCTGCTACACAAAGAGAAGGACTGGGCTGCTGGGAATGGGCCTGGACTGGGCTGCTGCATACAAACGTTTGCATACAAATTCCGATTCAACTCCCGTAAATTGCATTTTTCTTCTATATTCATCACGAACACGTCAACCACCTAAAAATCACATTTAAACACATCAATAATTATCACATTTTAATAATCTCAATTAAAAACCCAATTTAAATGTGAAAATTTATATATTTATCAAATTAAAACCAAAACCCTTTTCACAAAATCTATAATTAATATAATTAAACAATTAAGCACCAATTTTGATAATTTTCATTTAAAAACAAATTAAAATGTGAATTTATTTATTTATTTTTATGCAAAAGATGCTACACATCAGTGATATTACAATCTTTTATCACACTGTTATTTACAAAAGATGATAGATTTAAAAATTTGGATAGAATATGTGACATTGCTCGTGTAATGGTGGAATCCGGAAAGAATAATACATTTTCATTGGTTTATCGGGTATTGAAGTTAGCATTAGTTTTACCGGTTGCAACAACAACAGTTGATAGATGCTTTTAAAAAATGAAGCTTATCAAGACGAATTTACTCAATCGAATGTGCGAGGAGTATTTGAACAATGCTCTCATTTGTGCGGTTGACAAAGAAAGCTTTCTTTAAATAAAAGAAGAGGATGTAATGGCTCGATTTCAAACTTTCAAAAAGGAAACATCTATTAGGTATGTGTTTAATTTTATAATATATGAAATATGGTTAGAAAAAAATTGAACGTTATGAATTACGGTTAAAAAAAAATTTGAACGCTACCCCTCAATATTTTTTCTGGATCCACCCATGGGCGTCCCCGCAACCCTGATCATCGTCTTCGGAAGCTCGTCCGCAGACATGTCCCCAAACGTCTCCATCCTTATCGACCAACGTCTTATGCAGAGTTTGACGATCGACTTCACGGTGTTCACGAACCCGTCTTTCCCCGTTAACCGTGTAGTTTTTCCCATAGTCGTGCACCCTGCCATGCAGTTACTGAAGTAGGTTGATGGGAGCAGAGGGTTCATTCGTGCTCGGCAATCGATAGTGAAACCGAATAGTTCTAGTTCTTCGTCTTCTCGTGTAGTTGCTAAGCAATTCCAGATATACGTGCAGACGACAGTAAAAGATGATACGTATGCTAACGTCGGTTGCTCGGTTAAAACCGAGTGAGCGTGGTTCGAGGCAAAATAAATGTGCCTCGAACTTTGTCACTCGGTCCTGAAAGTTTTGGAGGTTGATATTCCTTAAAGTTTTCAACTTTTGCAAATTTTAGATAACTTTCTTCTAGCTTAACGTTTCTCGCCACTCTGTCGTAAAACGGTAACATATTACCGTTGGCGAGAAACGACGACTGCTCGACACCAAACCGATCTATCGTTGTCCATGCGTTGAGGAAATGAAACCGCGTGTTAGCATCCCCGAGAGTGTGATGATCCGTCATACCAATAGAGATACCCGAGCCGGGAAAAAGCGTCACTTGAATGGAGAACAAACGGATGTTTGTCGATTCCTCGGTTTTCTCCGCCTCACCGAGAAGCGGGATAAGGTTGTAAAACGTTTCGCAATCGCTTGGATGGTTTCCCGTTAGTTCGTCGAAACCAAGCTTACATAGTGCGAATGTAACCTCGACGTAATTTCCTTCACCGTAACGGATTTCGGGCTTCTTCGTCGATGCGGGGAATACGATCAATTTTTCCACGAACGGGGAGAATTGTTGAAGGGTGATTGATAAGGAGTGTTTGAGATTAGGATAACGGTTTTGATGGAGTGAGTTTTTGTGATTGGGAGGTCATAGAAGAATAGGTAGTGGATAGGAGGTTGGGTTATCCACAAGAAGTCAAAGTAGGTCAACGGCAAGAAGCCGTCGCCTACGGTGGCCGGAGGTGGCGATACATGAGACTGTTCAAGAAGAGTTAAGATCGGAGAGGAAGTCATGAGGTCTTGGTGCTCCATTCTAAAATGTTCGTATTTATTTATTAATGTTGATGTTGATGGGGAACATGGCGTTCAATTTGGAATTGTCTATTCAATATTTTATGGTTTGTTTTCAAATTAGTTTTAAATAATAGAATCTTTCATGTGTCCATGTGCATCATAGCCCGTTCTTTATAATTATGTGAATGTAGTCTTTAAAACTTAAGGTTTAGTTGTAAATAGTTGTGAGTGAAAGATAGATAAAAGCAGGGGTGGATCCAGGAATTTTTTTACTTGGGTCACTATTTTTTGTGGTCGGGATTCTAACAATTAAATATCAATTTTTTTGGTTTGGTCGATTCGGGTCGTTTTGGGTCGGTTCAAGACTGTTCGGGACGGTTAAAGTTGATAACAATAACAATACGAATATACGATAAAATAATTAAAGAAAACATAATGTCATTGAAAATTAGGAAAACGTGTACCTATAGTTGTATACGAGTTTTCATGGTTCGAAATCGTTGAATTACATATTCGATTGAAACTTCTAGAAAGAACTTATTTTCAATGAAACTTGTGTATTTACTACTTGAAGATGACGATTCAAGATTTGATGGTTTCTTTGTGAAATATCTTTCAATATTCATCATACCTAATTCACCATTTCACAGATTCATTAACATTTAAAAAATCAAGAACCAAATTAGTTAAAAAAGAAACCTGAACAAAACCTAGATCAATGAATTCATCAAATTAAAGAACAAATAAGAAATTCATCACTAAGAACGTAATCAATTAAGGAAAACCCCAATTTTTTCAATTTAACTTACTTGTTGAGATTGTGAATTGAAAAAAGCCCCAATATATATGGATTCAGAAGGTCGAGGCGTAGAGCAGAGAGGTCGAGCAAAACTGGACAAGGTCGCCGGAGCAGAAGGTCGTCGGCGCTGAGCTTGAGAAGGGCAGAAGTCGCCGGAGCAGAGAGGTTGAGGGCTTGAGCGTGGACTGGAGTCTGGAGAGGCAGCGAGCGACGAGCGAGGGGTGGGAGCATGGGATTCGAAATCTGAAAAATAAAACCTAATGACTTAAGTAAGTCGTATGCTTCTGTTTAAAAAAAATGAAAATTAAAAAAAAAACGGACTGAACAAAGTATCGAAGCAGGGACCTTGCGCTCCAAACCATCAGCGCTTACCAAGTGATCTAGAAATTTTATGTTAATAGGATTCACTCACTTTATATATAAGGATTCACTTCTAGTATTATATATATATATCTACACTAAAAAATGAAAAGTTACTGGGTTTCCGTGAACCCAATGGACACAACTTAGGTCCGCTCCTGGATAAAAGATATTGAAAATCTGTATATTTTATAAAAAGCCTATTAATTCTGAAAAATTTGAGGTTTGGTTGTGATGGGAAGAAAAAGAGAAATTGGTATTAAAATGTATTATTTAATTGTGGTTATCAGTGAAATAAAATGAGAAAATATAAGGATAAGAATGATAAATGAGCTATGAATGCTCTAATATGTACGGATAATCTGTTTGCATGGTATCTAATTTTTGTTTGGACTAAATTAAGATTTTTTATGTGGTTAATTTAAATAACGGTTTTAATTCAAAACTATTAATTTGATTAATATTTAGCTTGTGGATCTTAATTTGTGTCAGTTAGAAAACTCATAAGGAAAATATTGATAAAATTGAAAATCGTGGACTAAGACAATTATTTGGATCAAATCACAGGACGAAAAGTGTAATTTACTCTTTTGTTTGTTTATTTAATTTTGAGTAAATTACTATTTCCGTCTCTGTGGTTTGTGGTTTGTACCAAATTACTATATAGGTCCTAAATTTTCAATTTCAACAAATATGTCCTTGTGGTTTTGAATTCATCCAGTGAAGTCCCAAACGCTAACACCGTTAAAAATTTCTGTTAAATTTTGATGAAAGGACTAAAATACCCTTAACCTTTATTTCTCCTTAAATTAAAAAAAAATAATAAAACCAAATAAACCCTAAAATACCACCGTTCCATCGTTCACTCACCAAACAACCATTGGATCAACCATTGGATCTCCGGCGAAACCACATCCACCGCCGACCGCCATTTCTCCGGTGAAATCCCTCTATCTTCGGCAAACCCATCACCATTTCCACCAAACCTAAACACCACCATCCCGCAAATCGAATCACCAAAATCGATGCAACGGAGGAACAAATTTTAATGGAGAGATTTCAGTCACTTGGCCAGATTGCAGGCGGCCGGAGGTTTGATTTCGCCAGATTTCAGTCACTTGAGGCCGGATTGCAGGCGATCGGCTTAACAACTTCGCCGGATTTCAATCGCCGGGAGTGATAATGCTACCACAGACGAATCCGTTCACTGTAGCTGCCGGATCTAACCAAGATCTAAAGAAACGTCGTCTGCCGCCGGGAGTGGTGATGCTACCACTGTCGCATATGGTCGTTATACATCGTTCACCACCTCTAAACCGACGTCGCCGGGATCTATTCATCACCTCTATACCGTCGTTGGACCCCATTCCCTTCTGTCCGGTGGCCTGAGTCCATTGCTAGTGACGGCAGCCACTGTTTCCGTCATCGACGGAGAGGGATGTTGGTTTTAAGTTTTTTTTTTAAATTAAAGGAGAATAAATGATTAAGGGTATTTTAGTCATTTCACCAAAACTTAACAGAAAATTTTAACGGTGTTAGAGTTTGGGACTTGATTGGATACAAATCGGAAACCACAGGGGTAGATTTGTTGAAATTGAAAATTTGGTACCTAAATAGTAATATGGTGCAAACCACAGGGACGTAACAATAATTTACTCTTTAATTTTTTATCATTTTTTTTTTCTTTAGTACTAACAAGATTTTGTAATTCTTGTGTTACCGCGGAGATAATACGGTATATAAAACAGTTAAATTGCTAAAATGTTACATGAAGAAAACGGAATAAAAAGAATGTGTAAGGATTAAAACGATTTAAACAAAGAAGTTTGTTACACCACCGATAAAATACCAACCACTTTGCCAAACTCATTCGAATAAAAAAAACAAAAAATGTTTATAAAAAGCAAAAAAAAAAAATAAAGAAAAAAAAGTTTAAATAAACACAAAACAAAACTTAGAAAATATATGAAATATAATTTCTAATAAAATATTCAATTTTATTCCACTTCTAATTAAATATTTAATTTTTTTCCACTAAACTTAGTATTTTGTTATTTATATTATTATTATATAGATGTAGCCACCGTGCGTTCCGCGAGTACAAAAAATAATTGGAAATGTATAACACTACGTAAAGAAAACAGAAATAAAAAAAAATGTAATGATCAGAACACTTAAAACAAAAACTTTGTTACACCACCAAAAAAACACCAACCGCTTTTTAAAATTCAGATAAAAAATTAAATTCTGAAGAAGAATAAGAAAATAAACTATTAAACAATAATTATACATGATTTCTTATTTAAGTAAAATAAACTATCATTATAATAAACAAAAGAATAAAATATTTAGACGGGTAAAGATCATATGAAAACCCCTCCTTAGCCTAAAAACCTAAAAACCACTTAAATTAAGGGGTATAAAGTAATTTAACATTTAGTTTTTAATATTATCAATACCACACCCCCTATGTTTCATACATTTATAACACCACCCTTCAGTTTCCCACTCCACACTCCCGCCCATCCCCACCCACCCCCCACCCTACCCACCCACCCCCACCCCCCGTGTTGCATATATGCAACACAAGTGTGTTGCATATATACAACCCAACCCTCCAGTCCCAACCCCACCCCCACCCACCTCGACCCCCTACCCTCCCCCCCACCCACACCCATGTTGCATATATGCAACATAATTAAATTTCATATATATAAAATCGCACACCACTCACCCCCCCCCCCCCCCATGTTGCATATATGCAACACAAGTGTGTTACATATATACAATCCCAACCCTCCACCCCCCCTACCCCACCCCCACCCCCACCCCCATGTTGCGTATATACAACCCCGCCCCCACCCCGTGTTGCATATATGCAACACAAGTGTGTTGCTTATATACAACCCCCACTTACCCCCAACCCACACCCCCACCCACACCCCCACCCACCCCCGTGTTACATATATGCAACATAATTATATTACATATATACAACCCTCAACCCACACCCCCGCCACCCCCTGTTGCATATTTACAACCACAAACTCGTACCTCTGCCACCCCCACCCCCTCGTGTTGCATATATGCACCACAAGTGTGTTGCATGTATATACAACCCCCAAACCCTATCCCCACCCCCTCGCGTGTTGCATATGTGCAACACAATTGTGTTGCATATATACAACCCCCACTTACCCCACACCCCGTGTTGCGTATATGCAACACCCTTGTGTTTCATATATACAACCCCACTCCCCATCCACCCCCCCCCCCCACCATGTTGCATATATACAACCCCACTCCCCGCCCACCACACCCCCACCCCCCCCCCTGGTTGCATATATGCAACACCCTTGTGTTACACATATACAACCCCTAATACCCCTCAATTGTATAATGCTTATACGCAACATCAAACAAAACCATGTTTCCGCTTATGTTGCCATACGCAACATGTCTATGATGCATATATGCAACATGTCTTTGATTATAGTTTTGCACATCATGATGTTTTAATGCAATATACTATGTTGCATATATGCAATATTCTATATAGTGCATATATGTAACATTAAATTAAACCATATTTCTGCTTATGTTGCACATATGGAATATGGCCGTGTTTATAGTTTTAAATATTATGATATTCTAATGCAATATACTATGTTGCATATATGCAATATTCTATATATTATGTTCGTTCATTTATTTCACGAACTTGCTTCACCGATGACATCCTAACCCTCAAACTTCTCTCTATCTCTCTCTCAAACTCGACGACCTTGACGCAATTTGGTGTTGTTTTGATGACTCGAGATAAATAGAGTAATGATGATGATGAACACAAATGAACTTTGATTTGCGAAGTTAATCAAGTTTGAACGAAACTTAAAACTGATTACACCAATAGACTCGTACTTCAAATCCGAACAGAATGAAGCCAGATTTATGTTTCACATATGCAACATACCTGTATTGAATATATGTAATATACTTATGATGCATATATGCAACATGATTGTGTTGCGTATGTGCAACATAACTATAAGCGTATTTTACTTTAGCACCTTAACCTTCGTGATGTTGCAAATACTGGATTCTCATCAATTTTTAAATTGTACACCGGCTTGAACTTTGTATATATGCAGAATTAGACTTACACGTGTGTTTTACATTAGACCTTATATATTTTAAACAATGTTGCATATATTCAGCATAACCACGTATAAACTTTTCAACCTTTACAATATAATAATTTATGAAACCTTTACAAAACAACACAAACATTAATAAACTTTGAATAGGGCCATGAGATTCACCTTGATTACAGACAAAATTAACTTCACTATTCACACGTTAAAACTTGAAAACACCGTGAAATCGACACCTAAATGTTGACGACAACTATATCGTTGTTGTCCGATCGTCAACCAATTGTTAGCTCACTACCGCCTCACCTCCATTGCTCTGACAACTCTGCCTTTCGATCGCTATTGTGTAGTTCGCCGAAAACCATCATCGTTATGAACCCCTCGTTGATGTCGTTTAATGGGCGTTGAATGAGTAAGCATTTCGGTTCCATATATCTAATGTGTGCAGATATTTGAAATTGTGTATTTAGACATAGAGTTTTTTCCTACATCCATACATTTAAAGGCGTAAATTAGAACCTCTCAAACATGAATTAACAAATTTTGTTAAGAGACATGACCTAATTCAAGATACTACTCAGAAATATGGCACATTTAGGTTGATTTATTTTTTAATTGGTTTCTAATATATTCACATTTGACTATAAATGAATTCAGAGTAGAATGCATGCATATGTGCAGCCAACCAATCTTGATCCATGTTTCAGTAGAAAAATTAAACCAAAATTCTTAAATGGCGAATTAATTATCTGGATCACATGATTCAAATAATTTATCAACATCCGAGTAAAATTAAAGAAGAAATAAGATCGTAAGTACAGAGACGAGAAGTAAATCATAGAATAAAGATCCGAAATTTAAAAAAAAAACCTAAAATCATCACAACATAAACCTGAGATTGAAGAAACACCATTTTTGTTTATGTATTTTGCATCTAAAACACCGATCTGCCACATAACAATTTGTATATGTTGGTGTTCATGGAGACTACAGAGTTCATCGAGGGTTCATCGATTTGGGGCAAAATAAACATAGGGTAGAAACCGATCCAAGCTTTTCGTGTGAAATAATCTGATTCACGCTTCAGAACCACAGGAGTGGAAATCCAAAGCCCTAGCTTCCTAGGTGAACACGACGAACCAGTGGATTTCGTGTGAAAGCATCTGATTTACGCTCCTTTCTTTGCCCTTAAGAATAATAGATTAATAATTTTAATTAGTTTTTAAGTTTTCAGGATAACATTGGTTTTCAAGGGAACCTTACCCATATTTAGACAAGACAAATAAAATATAATAAAAAAGATTAGACATCAATTATTACAAAGATAATAAACTAACAGGATTCATTAATTTATTGCCCAAATATTTTGATTTTGTTTATATAGGTAAAGATATATATATTGTCAATTTATTTTTAAATAATAAGAACTTTTAATGTATTTTAAATAATAAAAATCTTTCATGTGGCGTTACCTAATATGTACGAATGATCTATTTATATACCAATAGCATAGCGCCACGTTATTGTTTTTGGTCTGTATACGCTGAGGTCATACGTCATTTTTATTTTCTTATGTGATTTTAATCATGCGTATGACACCCTGCCACACATACGCCCAAACCGTATGCCAAAAAATAATTAAAAAAGAAAAAGAAAAAGTGTAGTTTTAAAATTTCGCGTACGGAGGGAACGTATATATAATATTTTAATGGCGTTTGAAACTACTCCAAATTTTTAATACCCGAATAAGCCTTTTTGAAACGAGGTCAAAATCGTTCATATTAAATTTCACACTTTAGACTTAACTAACCCAAAATATTAGCAAGAAAAAAACCTACCACTTAAAAGAAAACCTTTAAATCATATTCTAATTTGAAACATCAAAGGTCAAGGTCCCAAAATTTAACCATTAACTCTTAACCCTAAGGGTGTTTGTAATGGTGCAAGATTGGGAGGCTATCCCGAGCTTGGGATCCCTCGGGGTCGCGGGAACACCATGACGGGGTGCTCGGGAGAGGTGCTCGGGAGAGGTGCTTGGGAGCTCGGGAGAGTCCTGTGGGAGTGGGGTCCCGTGGGAGAGGAGCTTGGGAGAGGCCATTTTTGTGGGTTTTGAAGGGTTTGGGGTCTTGGGAAGCTTGGGATGGGTATTACTTGAAAAAAACTTGGGATCTTAGGAAACATGGGAGAGCTTGGGATCATGGGGTCTTGGAAGACCCATTACAAACACCCTAAACCCATAGTCCCATACCATTTCATTAGACCATATGTCCTTTGGTATCTGGTACTCTACTAGTACTATTGATATTGATATGATAGTGATGATATCTACTTTCTTTTTCCTAATCACGTGACCACTTTATTAAATTTGCTTGTTTCTTAACTTAAAAAAGAAAGTTGCAATATTCCGTAGTATCTATTTATTATTTTATTTGACCGAAATATACAGCAATACAACGTTAATTAATATTAATAAATTATGAAAATTGATATAAGATTGGTCGAGAGAACAAAA
>JBCNJP010000010.1:104651660-104757957 GCA_039602395.1 Deinandra increscens subsp. villosa | reverse complement strand
TTTGATAATTATGCTTTTTTATATGTTGTATTTGCTTTATAGGCCATAGGTCAATGAAAACGCAAGCCATTGGAGGTGATCATCCATATCGAAAGGTAAATACAATGGAAGTTGCATCAAATGCCTTTCATTTGTGATCTTTAAATTGTTCCACGTTCATGTTGGTTGATCTTTTTTACCTTTGGTGTCATGATTTTGTAAACTGGCACAGCTTCAAGTGAATTGCAAGGATTGATAAAGATGAATATGTGAGTTACTTTATAATTTTGAATAATGCTTGAGTTTATTAGCTGCAGTTGAAATAATAGTTCTTTATTTCCATCTTATTTTTCACAGTCAAATAGGTCGGGAAGAAAGAGTCCGAGGTACAACCTCTACATTTAGTAGCTCCTATCAGGTTTAGTTTACTTACAGCTTTCAAATCTGTTCGACTATTTTAATACATACTTATCACTGTTGCTGACTTTTATGAGTATTATTCTACACCTTAACAAAGATTAACATGCTAACCACTATAAACACATTCATCATGATGCTCTCTTAGGTTTGGTACTAACATGTTTTGTTTGGTAATATTAGAAACGATGCATGTGATTGAGGCAGTTGGACCAGATGTCTCGTAATTCCAACGGTTTCTTCTTTGGACCAGATAAATAAATGATTCACTTCCAAGCCTGTCTCACCTCCATCTCTCATCTCCATACCTTTCTCTTATCAGCCCATCCAGACCATCAGACGAAAGGATAACGGATCAGACGCACTGATTGAGATCGAGGGAAAAGGAGACTAAGATCGAGGGAAAAGGAGATCACGATCAGACGAAGCTTCATCGCCAAATCTTCATTTCTTTCTCTTCGACAGTGAAATTCTCTGTAAGCAAACCCTAACCCCCAAATTCAAAAAATCCCCTTTTCCTTTTTGAATATGTCTTCTTCTTCAATTAGGGTTTCATCGCACAGAGGCACAACCATCACCGTATAACACTTCTGTAGTTCTGTTCATCTTCCGCCACTCTGTGCCGCGCCGTCACCGCCTCCGTCCTCCCTCAGCCACCACCGCTCTCCTCTCACGCGTATCAGTCTCTCTCTGGTCTCGGGCTTTAATTTCAGGTATTATGACTTATGAGTTTATTTGATTTGATGAGTTTATTAGATTTTAGGTTTGTTTAGGTATGACTTATGAGTTTATTATCAGA
Source organism: Deinandra increscens subsp. villosa (assembly GCA_039602395.1). NCBI lineage: Eukaryota > Viridiplantae > Streptophyta > Magnoliopsida > Asterales > Asteraceae > Deinandra > Deinandra increscens. The sequence goes on along the minus strand of JBCNJP010000010.1, from coordinate 104,756,762 downwards.
TTGCTTCAATTTAACAACAATCTTATAAAACCCTAAACAACAATTTAGCAAAATCGATGCTCCTATTCTGAAAATTGAATGGAAAAACAACAGAAAACTATTAGAATGTATGGCGGACTAATTGACGGTGACCGTCTATGACCGTCGCATCCTTCTCCAAATGAAACCAACTTCGATGGTCAATTTTGGTTAATACCAACTGTCGCCTTCTGTGTCGTTCCGAATCGACACACCATTTTGTAGATTGGCTATAAAGATCCGTCTCTACCTTCCAATTGTAACTCTAAATTCATAAAATCTAAAAATCTAGCCACCGCCGCATGGGTTTATCCGACAAACACCGCTACCATCTTATGGTTTTTCGGCGGGCTGCAAAAAATGTATGTTTTACAACAAACCCTAGCGATTACACACATCCTGATTTCAATTCATTTATTTACTTTATGTATGAATTAAAGTTTCTATTGGGAGTTCAATATTATGTAACGTATGGTTCATAGTTTTCATTGATTGTTCAATATTATGTTTCTTTGACTTTACTTATGTCTCATGTGTTGTTTTTTAGTTCGTTGCATGTTTCTTGCACCTGATTTCTTACTTTTCTTTTATTTCTTATGCCATTGGCTTTTTGTGTGGATGAGTTCGCATGCATATAAGCATTTCCTGTCTCAAAAGTTTGTATTTTAAAGAATTAATAACACCTGCTGTTTGTTCCTTTAATTTTTTTTTACTTACATTGCTGTGACATCAGCTAGAAATGGGTCAGTTGTTGCAGCGCTGCTAAGTTATCATTTTTTATGTTTTTTTTTATGGAAGTTGTGTCTTTGGATGCCTATAGTATCATTTGTTACCTGCCTTCGTCCGTCGCGCATGTCGGTACTTTATCTAGCATTAATGGAGGTGAATAAGATACAATATAATAGCATTTCTTTACCTACCTGACATAATTTATGATTTTGTGTTGCTAGGATTCTTATTTTAGGTGCAGATCTGACGTTGGTGTTTCCAAGCCCCAGGTTCTTCGTGTAATGTATGTTATATGATTTAAATGTATAGTTAGATTGTTTACTATTGTCTCTTTTGTTTTCGGCCATTAGTTTTTCTTTACATGTCACTTTCTTTTAAGTGTTCTGATATTACACTATGTTAGTTTAGATATTGACCTAAGGCTTATAATTATACCTTCCATATTTGTGTTGCAGTTGTGTTAATACTTTTCTTATGGTTATAAGTACAGCTTTCGAACATTGTTTATTAGGTTGCAGCCTCCTCTTCATCACAAGTTTGTTGTGCAATGTTCAGGTAAATCAATGAGTGTGATATAACTTTTTTTTTTACCATTCCTTTTTCTTACAAGTTAGAGTTGTTTATGATAGGTGTTAGTTTCTTTTTTGTATAAACGATTTTGCAACAAGGATTATAATTTTATCTTTTGTGTTTGCAGTGGTGATTTTTGTTGTAAGAGTGATGGTTTAGTATGATATAAATGCACACATCGTGTACGTAGCAACTTCTGGTTTAGTATTGATAGACTTACCCACGTTTGATTGTATTTATTACTTGGTTGTTAACGCCTCACCAAGCTAGACATCAAACCCGGGTTTTCAAAAAATATCATCGAATAGCATCCGCCGCGAAGCGCGGATCGCAACATCTAGTATATATTACAATACGTCAATTTATTTTTAAATAATAAAACTTTTAATGTATTTTTAAATAATAAAAATCTTTCATGTGGCGTTACAATAGCATAGCGCCACGTTATTGTTTTTGGTCCGTATACGTTGAGGTCATACGTCATTTTTATGTTTCTTGCATCATTTTAATCATGTGTATGACACCCTACACACATACGCCCAAGCCGTATGCCAAAAAAATAATAATAAAAAAAAGTAAAGAAAAAGTGTAGATTTAAAATTTCGCGTACGGAGGTAGCGTATATGTAATTTTTTTTATTGGCGTGTGAAACTACTTCAAATTTTCAATATCCGAATGACCCTTTTTGAAATGGGATCGAAATCATTCATATATTTCACACTCTAGGCTTAACACATCCAAAACACCAACAAGAAAGAAACCTACCGCTTCAAAAAAAAAACCTTTAAATCATATTCGAATTTGAAAGCTCAAAGTTCAAGGTTCCAAAATTTAACCATTAACCCATAGTCCCATACCATTCCATTAGGATGGGGGGTATGTCTCGGCATCCCCCCTCGGCAAATCTCGGCGACCTTCGGCATATTCTCGGCGACCATATCTTCCCACGCGGCAACTTGATTTTCGGCAACCACCTCTCCCATTTTCGGCGAATGTTTGCCGAAGAAATAACCCACCAACTAGCCGTTATTTTTTACCGTTGCCCTCCTCAATGCTAATGTTTGCCGAAAAAGTTTGCCTAAACATTTAGGCAATCATACCCACCTCCAAAACATCATTTAGGCAAAAAAATTCTCTCTCTTGTTGACACAACATGATTGGTTGCCTCTATGATTCAAATGGTTGTCTTAGACAACCATACCCCCATCCTTAAACCATATGTCCTTTGGTATCTTGTACTACTAGTACAATTGATATTGATATGATAGTGATAATATCTACTTTCTTTTTCCTAATCACGTGACCACTTTCTTAAATTTGCTTGTTTCTTAACTTAAAAAAGAAAGTTGCAATATTCCGTAGTATCTATTTATTATTTTATGAGTAAATTACGGATATAGTCCTCATGGTTTGCATAAATTTCGGGTTTAGTCTTTAAGTTTTATTTATTACGAATATGGTCCCAAACGTTTGTCAAACCGTATCGGATTTAGTCTCTGGGATGGATGACCGTTAAAATTTTATGTTAAATGAGTATGAATTGACCATAATACCCTTGCCTTTAAAAAAAATAAAAGAAAAAAATAAAAAAAGTTTAAAATTACTATTTTACCCCATCTTCTTCACACTTTACAAACACCGTCTTTTACCTCCATCGGATAACCACCGTCATCTTCTCCTCCTCCGACCAATCTCCGGTCATTACCACTATCACGGTGGCCTCCTCCCTGACCAATCTCCGGTCACTACCACCACTACGGTTGTCAATTTTATTGTTATTGAAACCGGAGAATAAGTAGCTACAATTAAACATAGTTTATGAATTATGTTATGTGCTGTTGGTTTGCATCTAAACAACACTTGACCAATGGCGCAGCTATTAAGGGGCCGGGGGGGGCGCCCGACCCCCCGAAATTTTTTTTGCGATGTAGGGGGTATATAGTTTTCGTGTAGAAAATTTTCGATATACTCCGGTTTCGACCCCCCATTTCAAAAATTACCCAAAAATTGGCGTTAGGAAAAAAAAATATTTAGATCCCGACCCCCCACTTCAAAATTTCTAGCTTCGCCACTGCACTTGACCGTCCATAAGCACACTATTTCACTTTTGAAATCAAATATGAACACAAATTAAAATGTTGTTTCTCACGACCAATCCAAATGAGTAATGGCAGATACTACTACTAAGGCCTTCCAGTGACAAAAGGCTCAATCGATGTAAGCCGGAAATGGCTCGATTTACGACCAGTCAAAATCAGAGAAAGAGAGTGAGAGAGAGAGAGGAAGATTGCGGCCACTCTTACCTTCGTTGCCGGCGACGGGTCAGGGCTCGCCGGAATCGCGACCCTAGTTTGAAATCGGCTAGAGAGAGGAGCTTCGAGGTTGCCGCCGTGAATCAGAGATGAGGAGGAGAGGGGTATTATGGTCAATTCACACTCTACAGATGCTCTGCAGATTTGATAGGTTTTCAAAGAGTTTTGATAGATTTTAAAGAGAGGGTATTATGGTCAATTCATACTCACTTAACAGAATTTTCTAACAGCGTTAAGGCTCAGGAACTAAATCCGATACAGTTTGGCAAACGCTTGGGACCATATCCGTAATAAATGAAACCTAAGGACTAAACCCGAAATTCGTGCAAACCACAGGGACTAAATCCGTAATTTACTCTTATTTTATTTGACCGAAATATACAACAATATATACAACGTTAATTTTTTGTCGGGATATCTGCAAAGAAGGAAGCCCCGGTTAATTTTTTGTCGGACCCAGCGGACGGGCGTTCCTCCCTTCGACCGGCGGACATCCTCGTCTTTGGGTGGAAGCACGGGAAACACGCTTGTGTCGACCTTACTGGGGTTTCCCCCCCTCGTGGGGTTCAAGGGCTCTGGGTTCCGGGCTGGCCAGGCTGCCACGAATGCTGCTGCAGGGAAAGTGCGCAAACATGAGGAAGCGTGTCTGGCGAATCAACATGTGTTCGTGCCTTTTGCGTTTGATACCTTCGGTTACCTTGCCCCGGAAGCTGTTGATACTTTGAGCCGTGTCCAGAGGGTCATGCATGGGAATGTGACGACTCCTAGTGGTCTGAATGTGGTTTTCACTCGGTTAGGCTTTGCTATTCAGAAGGGGCTGGCGGCGCAGCTTGGTGCCCGCCTCCCTTGTACTTCATGTTAAGTTTGTAACCGATGTTTTATAAATTATTATTTTGATCCAAAACGATTAAAAAACGTTATATATATATATATATATATATATATATATATATATATATATATATATATATAATGAAATTTAGAACTTGAATAATAATCTTTTCATTTCTTATAATTTGGCTACGAAAGTTTGAGTATTTAATATTTTCTACCCGTAAACTTTAATATTTTTTTTCTTTAACGGAGTTTGGCATATTGATATTTTCTACCCTAAACGTTAACACTTTTTTTTAACAGAGTTTGGCATATTGACATTTTCCACCCTAAACTTTAACACTATGTTTTTTCTTTAACGGAATAGTAAATTTTAGGTTTTCATAGTTTAGCCACATATGTTTCATACTTTTACGTTTTCTACCCTTTAACTTTTGATTTTTTTTTTGTTTTAAGTTTTGTGGTCTTCTACTTTAGTCATGAAACTTTTAACTTTTCTACTTTCATTTCTTAGTATACTTTTATAGTTATATACTTTCACCACGAGACTATTAGACATTTACGTTTTATACCCCTTAACTTTTTAACTTTCGTTTTTAAAGGTTTTTTACTTGAACTTTTGTTGTATTCTACTTTGGCCACGAAAGTTTTAACTTTTTACTTTCGTTTTTAGTATACTTTTATGGTTTATACTTTCACCACGAGATTTTTAAACTTTTACTTTTATACCCTTTAACTTTTTAACTTTCGTTCAGCATACAAATTTAACCCCGCATCAACGCACGAGACGATAAACATCTCGTTAATATTAATAAAAATTAGAAAAAGGACGGCAATAAAGACTACGAAGTTATCACCTTTGAATAAAACGTATTCCATAAAAAATAAGAATAGAAAATGTAAACCGATAATATAATATAACAATAATATTATAATAATAAGATGATCCACTTATCGATCTAGATGTATTTTTCTAACCCGTTATCGAATATACCAACGAAACGTTCCATCACAGGTGACGGAAGACAAACCCCAATCTCCAAATCCTCACTCTTTTCTTTAGAAGCATTCATCGATATCGATCCATTATACTCAATCGAAATCGTTTCGATCTTTTTAGGCTTCCCCCACCCGAAATCCATCTCGTAAAACTTAAGCTTGGGCGTCCCCGCGACCCCGATCATCGTCTTCGGAAGCCCGTTCGCAAACATGTCCCCGAACGACTCTAGTTCCTTCACGATTCCATCCTTATCGGTCAAAGTGTTATGTAGAGTTTCCCCGATCGACTTCGCGGCATTCACGAACCCGTCTTTCCCCGTTAACCGCGTGGTCTTTTCCATAGCCGCGCACGGTCCCACGCAGTTACCGAAGTAGGTTGACGGGACCGGAGGGTTCATTCGTGCCCGGCAATCGATAGTGAAACCGAATAGCTCTAGCTCATCGTCTTCTCGTGTGGTTGCTAAGCAACTCCAGATGTACGCGCAGGCAACGGTGAAAGATGATACGTATGCTAACGTCGGTTGCTCGGTTAAAACCAAGTTTTTGAGCCGAGTGAGCACGGTTCGAGGCAGTATAAATGTGCCTCGAACCTTGTCAGTCGGTCCCGAGAGTTTCGGAGGTTGATATTCCTTAAAGTTTTCAACTTTTGCAAAATTTAGATAACTTTCTTCTAGCTTAACGTTTCTCGTCACTCTATCGTAAAACGGTAGCGTGTTGGCGAGAAACGACGACTGCTCGGTACCAAGCCGAGCAATCGATGTCCACGCGTTGAGGAAATGAAATCGCGTGCTAGCATCCCCGAGACAATGATGATTCGTCATCCCGATCGAGATACCCGAGTTGGGAAAAAGCGTCACTTGAACCGAGAACAACCGGATGTTTGTCGATTCCTCGGTTATCTCCGCCTCACCGAGAAGCGGGATGAGGTTGTAAAACGTTTCGCAATCGCGCGGATGGTTTCCCGTTAGTTCGTCAAAATCGAGGTTACATTCTGCGAATGTAACCTCGACGTAATCGTCTTCACCGTAACGGATCTCGGGCTTCTTCCCCGACACGGGAAATACGATCAGTTTCCCCGCGACGGGGAAGAAGTGTTGAAGGGTGATTGATAAGGATTGTTTGAGTTTGGGAATAATGGTTTCAATGAAGTGAGTTTGTGTGATTGGGAGGTCATAGAAGAATAGGTAGTGAATAGGTGGTTGGGTTAGCCACAAGAAGTCAAAGTAGGTCAACGGCAAGATGCCGCCGCCTACGGTGGCCGGAGGCGGTGATACATGGGATTGTTCAAGAACAGTTAAGATCGGAGAGGAAGTCATGAGATCTTTTCTTGGTGCTCCATTCTGAAATGTTCTATTTATTTATCGATGTTGAAGAGGGAACATGGTATCAAATTTGGATTTGTCTATTTAATTTTTTATCATTTCTTTCCATAGTACAATATTCCAAATATTCCAATTGGTTTCTAAATAATAAAAATCATCCATGTGGCATTGCCTAATATGTAGTTGTTTGTAATGGTATTCAATTTTCGTTTGTTTATTTAATTTTTATTATTAAACTTTTTAGTACAAACAAGATTTTCTAGTCTCTGCTTTGTTATATGGATTACACGCTAAATAAAATAGTTAAATTGTTATAACGTTATGTAAAAGAGACGGAAAAAATATATAGAAAAAGAATTAACAAAAAATAAAAAATAATAAAAAATATATGAAATGTAAATTCTAATAAAATATTCAATTACCACTTATGCTCAACAGAATATATTGAAAATTATATCAACCAAATTACCAATTTGAAACCTAACATTAAATGTATATAAAATACATAAAGTATGGAACCAACTTTGCTTTTAAAAGAAGATAGATTTTCCATATGTCCAAAAGAAAATCAATCTTAATCTTATCTTTTTATACTCCACTCCATTGTTAATTATAATTGATGTCTAGCTCAATTGACTAAGGTGATATATCTAAGGACATTAAAATTGGAAGATCTTAGGTTCAAGTCTCACATATATATAAATAAAATAAACTGGGGGTTCAGATTGGGCGCCAGGAGGTTTTATCACTTATGGTGAGTTTACTCCTGATGTGAAATAGAGATGATCGATGATGGATGGGTAATGTCCCCGTCAATAATTCAAATTTGTTGTTAAAGAAAATCTTAAATCAATAAGCATTTTTTAAGGAGAAAAAAAACATTTATTCATTTGATATAAGCAATCCCAAAGATTGCCCTTTATCTTTTTATACTCTACTTATTAAATATCTCGATTAGAATGAAGATCTGAGATCTAAAAAAATCCACACCCACTTATTAAATACCTCCGCCTTGACTTGCGCACCTGCAAATAGGTTGAATCCCAAACTCAAAAATATTGAAGAAAATCTTTGGGAGAGAGTTTTTACTTGTAGTTGCTCGCAGGCTATGTTTCCCCTCGAACTGGCGTAAGGAGGTGGTATTCTGACTCGTTTGCACCTACAGATTTAAAACACTCTCAGAGACACTAAGTTATTGTGGTGGGCTGAGCATCAGGTTCGACTAAGAAATCGATGTTCAAGAAAAAAAATACTATGGGCTAATACTCAGAACAAAAAAAAAAAGTAGGCAAATTGGATTTCAATAATTCAAACCATGACCTATTGGCCGATAATAATCCAAAATATCAATTTGACCAGCAGCAGTCCCAACTTTCATTTCGTTATCAGCAGCAGTCTTAGTCCCGAAACATCATACATTTACACATGATTTACATTTGTTTTTCATTTGTTTTTGCTTTTATGCTTTCTTATTGTGTTCAAATTCGTCATTACGAACCAAAAATCAAGTGTAAATGTATGATGATTATGTTACCAGGATTGCTCCTGATAACAAAAATGAAAGTTGAGACTGCTGCTTATAAAACTAATAATTTGGATTATTATCAGCCAATTGGTCACAGTTTAAATTATTAAAATTTAATTTACCACAAAAATTAGATACTAATAAGGCATAAGTCATTTTAGATTTTCTTTTTGTTAATTTAAGATTATTTAATAAATCTTTTAAAAACAGTATATAAAATTATAAAAATGATAATTGAAAACATATAGCTATGCGAGCTGGATTAAACACGGTCCAAAAGTACTTCTATCGGCCAAGCAACAGACGCAGGTGCTTGACACATGTCCTTCAAATTTGTTAAGATATAACGTCACAAGGGACCACAGAATCTCCTCATGTTGGAGCTATTATTTGTGACCGACACCTTCAATCTGTTTACAAATCATTTGGCTGAAGAATCCTTTGTGTTTTGATTCAGAGACGGGAATTGTGATGATTGAAGCTTACAAAGTTTGGACTGAAGACGTTTTCTTAAAAAGCCAACTGTTCGAGTTAATGATCAACGTAAAGGTCAATGAAAGATCGGTTCGAGCGAGTCAAACTTCATATTAATTAAATCGACTTAATTAAGTTTACTTGATTTGATTAATATTTATTTTATTGTATATTTTTCTCATTTATATATGTTTTACTATTAGCGGGTAGTGAAGCACATGACTCTCTATAAATAGAGGACTTGGCACCATTAGATGAGATGGTGAATCTTTGATTGATATGAGCAAGTCATTTTAGATAATGAGTATCACCTTTAATTTGAGCTCAACCCAAGGTGGACATGGATTTTTTATGAGAGATGCGAAATTATTTTGTTGATTGTAATTCGGTTCGTTGTAATCATTCAACTACGATCAATGAAATCATTCTGTTGGAAATTCGTTAAAAAACTCAATGGTTTATTTTTAGGTTTTCTCTCGTCAGAACATCGTCGATATCTTGTAGGAAGATCCATTTACGGTAAATTGTCAAAATTTTCAATAGGAAAACTACCTTTTTTAGTAGTGATATATACCCCTCAACAAACATATCAGAATCCTCATAAAGAAAAAAATTATAAACATGAAAACGATCAAAACCATCTAAACATCTCAAAACATATAACGCACTAGCAAAAAAAATCGATCATCACTTTAAGGTCAAAAAAGAATCAAATCATAAAAAAACTAAGAAACAATACATACTAAACAATCAATTCATTCATAGTATATAAAATAACAAGGGGACTACTAGAGACACCTAACTTTTTTTTTCTGGATACCACCCTTAACCCTGCGGTTTGTCCTTAATGAGGCATTTGTTCACGCCTTAATAGGGGGTTATGCCCTAACTGGTGGGTTAAGCCTTTAAGGCTTAAAAATCAACCGAATGTTTTTGGGATCGGTGCCACCAATCATTGGGTAGTTGTTTGAACTACCAGGTTAAACCCTTAATGGGGCATTTTGAGTTTTAGATTTTTTTCTAAGTTATATTTTTTTTTAAATTAACTATTTTATAAAAGTTTATAAATTACTCTCGGGAACACTAATATAAACGATCGTATAGTATAAGTTTTTTTTCTTTTTTTTAAATAACTCGTTTAACTTTTTAATAACTTACAAATACTAAACGTTAAATTTTTTATATTCGTAACTAAAAGTTTATAAAGTTCTCTCGGGAACACCAATATAAACGATCATATAGTATAAGATTTTTTTTCTATTTTTCTTAATAACTCGTTTAACTTTTTAATAACTTACAAATATCAAAACTTGTTATTATTATTATTATTAAACTATTATTATCAAACTTATTATTATTATTACAAAATTTAGAATGCAACTTAAAATTAAAATTTTTTTTTAAATCTTAATGGGGCGTTTATCCCTTAATGGGGCATTGTGTCATCAATGATTACATAGGTATCAGTGTAAATGATTGACTGGAACAACTTTTTAAGCTTAATGGGGTGGTTTGCCCTAAATGGGACGGTTTGTCCGGTTTCAAAAAAATTGAGATGTCTAAAAAAAATGGCAATAACAATAATAGATTATATGTACCTTTAACAGTAGTGAAATAACAAATAGGAATCATAAGGATGATGCCTTTAGAGTCGTACTCGAAGTTAACAAAAAAATATGAACCATAAGCTTATTTGCACAATGCTATGGGAAATCATTCCCACTAACGAGTCGAGTCATCATGTCACATTAGTTATTTACCAATAATTTTAAATCTTTCCCACAAACATATATTAACCACAATGTTACACATCCCACAAACACCCTATATTTATATATGTATATATGTGTATGTGAGAGGAATAAAAAAAACGAACGAGTTTTTATTCCACACATCGAAATAAACGGGCGGAAAAAACCACCCAATGGACAAAACCCACATCATAGCACGTGGGACAAACAACCCACCTTGGTTGACACAACAGACGGACGAGCGGGTTTACTCCCCGTTGTGGCTGGTCTAAGGACAATGGAGGTTTATGACTTGTTAAATAGGAGTTAGGTTGTTTTAAGAAGTTTATTTATTCTAAAAAGCCTAAGAATGAATTGTGGCCATTATATTTGTTGTTAATATCTAATAAATGACTGAGATTAAGGATGTTTGGTAACCTCTTAATGTCTCTTAATGGTCATTAAGATATTAACTCTTAATGATGTAATGCCTCATAACCGTTAAGTGGTATAAAAGATGTTGAATATATAAGAGTATTATAATTATATGTTTCTTTTTTTGTTTATTAAATACTAATATAGAAATAGAATTTATTAAAAAAATATTTAAAAAAAAAGAGAGAGAGAGGGATAAATTTAAGGGGGAGGAGAAACCGTGTGATCCAAGATTCGAACTAAAGTCTTCTATGTACAATCTTTGGGAGCTAAGCTAAAGGATTCTATGTTTTCTTTTTGATTTACTAAATACTAATATAGAAATAAAATTTATGGTAATTTTATAAATAAGTCCACGAATTATTGATTGTATATATAGAATAGAGAAGTTTAGCTCCACACTAAAATGTTATCTTTTATCATCCTGATCCACACAAAGCTTTCTCTCTCACTTCATACCAATCTAATCTCTAGCCACTCTCTTCTTTGTGGTTTCCGCCTTTTGGCCTTCCCGTCATCGTGTGTTAGCGATCTTAGCTATCTCCATTCTTTCAGTCTTCTTTTTGGAAAAATGTTTGTTTTTGTTGGTTTATTCCTTTGAGTAAATTACGGAATTCGTCATATGGTTTCCACGAATTTTAGTTTTAGTCCTTATCTTTCAAAAAATACGGTTACAGTTCAGAGTCTTGCATTTTTAGTACACCTATAGTCTTTCCGTCTAACGGCCGTTAAAAAAATGTGTTAACTTTTTAAAATGATGATTATACCCCTGTATAAAAATAAAAAAACAAAAGAAAAAATAAAATTACGATTCCACCCCTTATCATCTTCATAACCAACATATCATGGCCCGCAACCCCCACCACTGGTCACCACTCACCATCTTCGACCACCACCATCGCCGACTCGGGCACCATAAACACGTGATTTCGTCTATGGAAGCTTTACCAACACCCTTAGCTTCATCAATTTTAGTGACTTCACCGTCGCTGACAATCTCTACTGCACTTCCACCACCATCTTCGTCCAATCTCCATTCACCGTTATCGGCGTAATCTCCTATTAGTTTTAAGTGCTAATCAATTCATCTAATGTAATATCCATATGAATTAAAAAAAATCAATCGCTAGTCAAAATACCATCCATGTTAAAATTTCAGTTCAGAAATGCAATAAATTTCAAAAGTGCAAACTCAGCTCCATTTCTAAATCAGATCTTAAATTTCATGCTCCATTTCTAAATCATATCAGAAATGCAGTAAGGTAGCGTTTGGTTATTTGAATTCAATAGATTTGGAATTGATAATTTTTCTTTTCAAACTTGTTCTTAATTGGGTAAAAAAGAAATTTGAAATTCAATGAATTCCTTCAATCAATAGGATGCGAGACCATGTAACTTTCATTCATTAAAGTGAAGGATTTCCAAGGAATGTTGAAATAGTACTAAATTCCATTGATTAAATGAGTTAATTGCATTTCAAATTCCTTTTTACCCAATCAAGAATCATTTTAAAAGGAAAAAATATCAATTCCAATTACATTGAATTTAATGAACTAAACACCAGTACACCACCTAAATTTCAAAAACTGACCTTAATTTCATGTTTCTAAGACTCATTCAAAGTTAAGAAATTATGTGTTCTTAAATCATTAACTTCAAATATACTCATCTTCAATAAACAAGTTTCTAATGACGGACAATCTTTAATGAGATCATGTCTGCGGATAATAATCACAAGAGATGTGTTTTCTTTATATACGCATATGAAGGAACAAGCAAAACATTTAGTTAACTAATATTATGAAAAATTTTACTTACTTGGTACAAATTACTAACCTAGTCTACTCTTTAATAAAGGAAGTGCTAAAATCCTATGTGGCATTAATCTAGACACCCCTTTATCATACTGCCACTTGTAATTATTTCAGAATTTTTAGTTTTTTTTAATATATACATGAGTGCATAAAACAGGCGGCAAGAAGAAGAAATTTGAATTTTAAAATTTGAAAGTCAATTCACTTTATACAACCTGACATCTGCTTCATCTTCTTTCTGCACCAACCACAACCCTGCTTCCATTTCTTTCTTCTCTAACATCTGTCTTCATATACCGTTCATACACATTGTTTCTAATTTCTCACGATTTATTCCTTCAGAAATGGATCTAGGAGGCTGCTTAGTTTTGCGGATTTAGGTTTTCATTGGTTGCTGAGAATCATCAATAATCACCAGGTATGCCCATCAGTCTTCTTTTTGATAAATTTGAACCCCAGAACCTAATTCACTAAAAAAAACTATCTTTTGATTTTGTGTTGCAGATTAGATTTATTGCGGCCTTGCGGGTTTAGGGTTTCTAATCAACTTGATGTAGCCGAACAATCTCCAGGTAGGCTTTCTGGTTTATCCTTCTTCCTTTCAGCTACCCACTCTTTCAACCGGAACCTAATGTTGATTTCAGTTCAACAACCTTTCTTTTTTACACCTTGAGTTTAACCAGTTTTCTAATCCATTACCTCTTGATTTCTTTGTGGATGTCGTTTTTTACCGATTGGTTTTCGGTTTACCTGAATATGAGCCCTAATCCTCGATTTTCTGCTCTCCGTTTGGGTAGTGACATGGGGTAACAGTTTGCTGGCCAACGCAACTTACACAAGTGCTTTGATTTCTAAAATTTGATTGTTTACATGTTGGTGTATCCCCAGTGGGTTTTTGTGGGTTTTTGTTTTACACGTGATATATTTCCTCTGAGGTTTGTTAATTCCTGCTAGGGCTTTTGGGGTCCTATAAAAATGTTTGTAGGGTTGTCGAGTTGGGAGGATCTTGTGCTTTATTCACAAACTGCTAAGAGGATGGTTTTGTTTTGTTAAATATGTGTTATTTGAACCAAACGGTAGAGGATGGTTCTGTTTCCAAATTAGTCTTTTTTGTTCCTAAGATGGATTATCTTTTTTAAAAATATGTTTGTGCTCTTTGTGTAGTTATTTGCATCTATGTTTTTTCATTATGTATTATATACCTTGGATAGATTCACGAATGTTTGTATTCTTGGTTATTATCATTTGGTTCACAAAAAACAGGAAAAAGATCAAGACTCAAGAATATGGGGCATGATTTATTGTATAAAAAGGATTTTTGGATCACTTCATCTTATGACTCATTTTTGTTCAATGCTTACCCGTTTTCAGGAAATGTACCCGTATCGAGAATTCGAGATACATTTACGCACACCTAAAGGCTTGCAGGTGGGTTTGCACTCGTATCATTTTTGCTCATTAAATAATTCATACTTCCTTTGTAGACAAGCATTATGTATGTGTTTTGGTCCTTATTACATGGGTGTATGTATGGCTGGACAAAATTTTAAAGTTCCAAATATTCAATTGATCAAGTTTTTGAAAACACACTCCAATAAATGTAGAAGGATAATATGTACTGTATAGGCAGTTCTAACAAAAAGTTAGTTAGTCAATGGTAAAGTAAAAGCATAGAGTATCATTATCTTATATGTACTTAGACAAAAAATATAGAGTATCATCATTATCTTATATGTAAAACTTTTCTACTTTTTAGGCTATTAGCTTCATGCTTCAGTTCACCTCTACATATCGCTCATGCTGTTGGAATACCCACACTGTTTTATTTTTTTAGGCTATTCTGTTTGGTAACAAAGGACGACTCAAAGAATCATTTAACATCAGGTATGTGTTACTTTTGGTCACTTATATGCTGGGATCTTGTAATCATGATATTTCAATTATGACAAATGCAAAAGTTCTTCACTTTTTATATTATGAATAGTACCCCATTCCATTAGGACTAATATGAGGTCTAATATGATTTCTTCTCATGAGAAGCATTTTACTATGAAGTATGATCTTTGTCTATTGTTGAGCTCAAGAACTAGAAATTGACATAAAGAAAAGAAAATAAAAACTTTACACCTTGCTGGATTCTTGAGCTGCAAATATTTGGATGCAGCCATTGTTCATTTGAACTATAAACCTTTACTTTATAAGCATATTTTAACAATTAATGATGCAGTTTATAGGACATCCCAAAATACCTAAAAACCTATACTTTTGTAAGTATATTTTAACATTGTAATTACTTACGAATTGACTTGTCAGAATGATCACTTTTCATAAGCCTAATCCAATTGTAGAAAAAGGTTTTATAGAAAAAGGTGCCATATTATAGGAAAATGATTGACCAAGTCAAAACCCATTCCACTTGAAAAAAGGTGCCAATATAAATGAGAATTTGTAATTCACTCTATTGTTATCTATCTAATCTTCTGACTGATCATGTATGTTTGAACTGGTTTCTATTTGGTTACAGAGACAACATTATCTGTTCTTCAACACATTGATTATTACATTTCTGGTTATTCCTCTGTAAGTTCTTCATCTATTCCGTTGCAACATCTTTCTTATTTTGTGGTGAGCGTGTTTTCATTACAATCGGTTATCTTATTTTGATCAGGGTGCAGTCTCTTTATCTATGTGATATGTGCCCTCATCTCACCCTTCCCATACGATTAAAATGTTTCTTTTCTGATTAAAAGGTTACGATCAACGTGGCTGCTAACAACATGCATGAACAAGCAGTGAACATTTGAACATAGCTTTGAAAAAGCTTGCATCCATCTCTTCAAAAGATATTCTGGTAATTAATTAAGGGACCCTTACACATGTTTTCTAGCTTATATTTAACTCATGTTATTTTATGTTTCTTTGCTAACATTTTAGTCATTTAACAGGTGGCTCAAGTGTTATGGACACCACAAAAGGAAGATGATATTTTTACGGAGCAACAGATGCTTGAAGGTTATCCGCTTTTACATTTTCTATAAACAATTAACAAATCTCTATCCCCTCGTAAATATTTATACACAAATATGTGAATTTAATGTTACTTTTGGGATTATTTTCATATTTTCTGATAGTGTATGGTATGCTTTAACTTTCGTTTTGTAACAAGATAAGCGGGTCATGTTTTGATATATCTGTTGGATAAACAAGTGGTGTTCACCGCACGAACCAAACATTTTGTAACAAGACACAAAAAAATAATCAGATGTTAGGTTCCAATATCCAACCCATCAAATAAATGGGCCATGTTTGCGTATATCCATTCTGCTCAGAATGAACTACTAATTGAACAACTAAAAGCAAATTTTTTCATCTACCCAAACTTCTTTATTAGATAGCAATGTGGGATGTATTTTATAAAAGAGTCTAATAACCATGATGTGGGTCGTGGGATACTAAAAGTAAGATTTTCTTTCACCACAATGTTCAGTTAGATTCAAATGGTAAATAAGCTGTTGTTTCATTTTGATCACAAAGGCAAAACCATCAAAAGGAAGGAACTTAATGAACCACAATTCAAATAATCTTTAAAACCGTTATAAACAAAGCACATTCAAAGTGTTTCAGTAAACTTATTGTAGTTATAACATCTTTCTCCTAACACATAAAACTAACCGTTATATTTGAAGCTATCATCCTGAATCTACAAAGCTAAGTTTTGGTTTGTCTAGGTCTTTTTGGCATTAGTCTAAATCATATCTGAAAGAACAAGTGGTATGACATTCTTAATGCCAATTATGATTTATATCCTAACTTAATATTGATTGTGTTGTTCGCCTCTTGGGTGTTGTTTGTATTTTGACTCACCATTTTAGGGTTTGAAGTATTAGTGGAAAAAATTGCTCCACATATAATTATTGATTGTGTAATGGGGGTTCTAGGTTAGGCCATGAGATTTTTTCACCCATGAACCATGATGAGTTTCCTCCTATGAATGATCAGGTGGTGTCAATGGCCCGTCACTGTTTCAAATTTGCCATTCAGTAAAAAATAATGTGTTAATTAAAAATTTAATGTTTCCATTCTTGGCTACTACATATTTTGTATAATTAAGCGGTTCGGTTTTCAGGTTATCTAGAGTTGAAAAACCAAAACCGAACCGAAAATGTCTAATTCAGTTATTTTCGATTTGGTTTTTATAGATTTTGTTTGTTTCATAGATTAGTTGTGTGATTTCAGGTTTTTTAATAACCCGATCTATTATCTCAAATGAAACAACATTTCAATCTTCAATATCAACCGACTCACGACCCGACATTATACTGATCTATTAGCTTTGTGATTTAAAACTGTGATATTATCAAATATTGTCTTACTTTAATGATTAATATGTATTGTAAAATTTTATACACAGCCCGTGAAGCTCACGGGTGTATAATCTAGTTTATTATATAGCAGTACTTCGCATCAAAACCACAATAAGAATTTTAATTTGGTCCCACATGGTGACCAGAAATTAGATTGCGAGACAAAGTGTATCAATCATAAGACTCGTAACGAGTCAACTTATAAAAGAGCAAAATCCGAATCCAACTGAAACAACATTTGAAATTAGCATCAAACTAACAATATATTGGATTTTAAACCGGTTTCACCCTGCAGATTTAGATCTTGTTTTGGATCTACACCTCTTAATCACAAACAAACATCCAAAATGTGAAAACAAGAAATCCATCACATCAAACGGCTAGATAAACTTGAACTGCCAGGTCAATGAACTGAATTTCAGCGTAAACTTAATTCATTTTTATTTTTTCTTTCATTTGATGACCCGTACAGTTATGGAAAACTAATAGGGTAGTAGACGATTTAAAACGCTCTTAAGCCTTAAACTTGATCAAACATGCGCAATTCAAAGGTCATGACACTAAACATAGAAATAGTCACCATTCAAAAAAGTCAAAGCTCTTAGTCATGCCATTCCTCAAAATAAATAAGAAACACAAATCACCTATAAAGAAAAATGCTTTTAAGCAGCAGCACCCTTTCCTTTCTTCTTCTGGAGCTTCTTCATGTAGAATTCAAGCTCTTTTCCTTCCAATATGTATCTGAAAACATGCAAAAGTCAGTTTGACTTTATAACTTATTTCCAAACAAGCACTATATCAACTCGCTAGAGGTTTGAAACATGTCGAGTTTAAACAAGCTCGAGCTCGAGTTTGAAAATCACTCAAAACATAGAGGCATAGAGCTCAATCTTTAAGTTGAATACCCCTACTCTCATCTCCATCAACTGCGGAGTCCAATTTCAAAGTTCAATTTTTTTTTAAGTAATGTCATTTTCCTGACTAAGATTTTTATTTTACCATTGCCACTATAAAACAATGACCAAACTAGGTTCTTTAAATCTATATCTATGTAAATTATATGTTACGTGATATAAATGATAAGTAAAGAGACTGCATACCCATCAGCTCGGCCACACTGCCCAGGGCGTGATGAGATGGCAGCTAGCAGACGACCACTGGAAAACTGTTCTTCAACATGGGCGTCCAGTTTCCGTTCCTCTTGACGTTTTTCCAGTTTCCTCACAACATGGTTACTCTTTTTAGCTTCCTCTGATGCTCCTTCTGCTTCCTGTTAATTGATCAAAGTAGAACAAATATTGACATAAGCAACAATGCAAGTACACTTTACCACAATGGATCATATAAATTATAGAAAACAAAACATGTGGAACGGATAATGAGTCAAAAGATAATATTGTAATTGCATGATTGATGAAGAAAGATTACAAAAGCTATATTATTAAGGGATATTCAGGAATGATTATTAAAGTATAATTTTGTAATTTGGAAATGATTACTGTTTCTTAAAGATTACAAAAAGTACATAATTAGGGGATGCTTGGGACTGATAATCAAAACATAATTTTGTAATTTGAAGACAATTAAAGCTGAAAGAAAACAAAATCTATATATATTTTGAGGCATTTGAGAGTAATTATTAAACAGCTTATTTCAATGAAAAAAAAATGTTAATATAAACAGGTTAAAAGATGATTGGAAAACTTTTTGAAACAATTGCACTCTAATATGAAGTTTAATATAATAAATACATCACAGAGTATAACATACCTCTCCCTCTTTCTTTCCTGCAGCAGGTGCGGTTTTCTTCTTGCGACCAATGTCAACACCATAGTGTTGAAGATACCATTGCTTGAAAGGTGCAGCATCAACCTGGACAATTGCACTCTTGACAAGTGTCTGGGTTCTGACCAACTCATTGTTGGATGCGTTGTAAACCACATCCAAAATACGAGTCTTTCGGGTCACAGCCTCGCTTCCCCATGAGTAATTACCTGTGTCCAACCTCAGGGCCCTCCACTTGACATTACCTCCACGAACTCTAACCCTCCTAACAGTCTTGTTGCTGGAGATCTTAGTGTTGGCTGGCTGTCTTCCGAGCTCATACCTGAATGAAGAAAAAAAGTCATGAAACAATTAGAGTTAAGCTTGTTACAACAAAAATTGCAAATAAAAAACACATCATCCGTATGAATTCTAATTTTTTTTCCATTGATTCACTAATTGATAATTTGGAGGAATTAAGAGCAGATTTTGAACCAGAGCAAACGTTAGCAAAACTGTCTGAAATGAAAGGCATACACATCTTCAGCTTTAAAAACAAGAAAGTCAAGAAATCGAGTTATTATTGATCCAAACACAAGGATTTCATGGTCCAGCTCAGAGCAGGAAAACCAACCAGCCAAAACAGTTGGCAGATGGTGTCTATTCCATTTTTTCAAACCCACTGTTTTTTTCTCAAAACAGATTGCAGGTTCATCCAAGAATATAACAAACCAATGATCCATTACAATGTTTTATAGTCAAACAAATCAATAAATACCAACAAATATGGTACAACTTTATTTAGTGCCAGAAATTCAAAGTTAACCACACCCATGCCAAAAGTTACCTTGCTTGGTTCGATTTGGTTTCAATTTCTCAACAGCTTTGTTTGGATTATAGAGATTAAAAAAGACCTTGTTTACGGTTTCGCTCAAGTTCGACATAAAAAAAACAGTCAAAAACAAACATTGAAAACCCCTAAATACTGTTAAGAGTCCAGGATGAAGCTAATAACCGATTCATAACTCAAAATAAAATCAGCAAAACTGTCACAAAACAAATGCGTAGGCTATATCACTTCATCAAAATCATATGAAACTCTAGATGCTAACGATGCTAACATGTCGATATCATAACCAGATCCATAAACATATTAACAAGGAGATTGTAATTTCCGAAATAAATCAATGATATAACAAGCAAATAGATCGGATTACGAAACGAAATAAACAATCGAAAAACTAATCAGCGTAGATAAACAGGAGGAGAAGAATTACTTTCGCTTCTTTCTCCAGACCTTCTGCTTGCCTCCAGTCGCACGTCTCTTGTGCATAGAATCACGAGAGATACCTGAAACAACAATGAATCATAATCGCGAAATGAAGAAACGAAGCAAAGCAACGAAATTGATTGGAGTTTTTGGTGTAGAATTTGGGAAGCGTACCCATGGTTGCAGATGGGCGACGATCGTCGTGTAGGGTTTATGCTGCGCCTCCCAACTCAGGTAGAAATTAGGGTTTGATAAGGACTTAAAAGGTGAAGCGGATACCTAGTCCACGCAAAATTACCATGCTACCCCTTGTGTTTCTTTCTAAAACAGATAAATTAGGCTCCAAGCATTTAGTCTAATGGTACGGGTAAGATGGTTAGAACTTGTAGACCTTAAGTCTTAAATTCAAACTTGACTTAAAGGGATTTTTTAAATGGTGTGTTTTTTTTATGTTGTTTTTTGGTGAGTCAAGTTTGGAGTGTTAAATTTAGTATGGACAATTGCAATCCCGTCTCAAGAAGACTCACTCGAGTATTGACAATTTTGGATAGTTCTTAAAGTCGTTAATAAAAAGATAAATTAGGCTAAAACTATTTATGAAGCCCTAGCATCGGATGTTAATTGTCATGTGACAGTTCATTTAGCAAGGAGCTTCATAATTTTGAAAGTGTGTAAACTTCTCTAATTATTATATAATTGTTATTTTTTTAATTTGTATGAATAACTAATGATGGAAACATATTTCCCCTATCTCATACTAGGTTGGGAAGCTAAGACCAGACGCAACGACAGCCCTTGAGCTTGCCCTTGGTCTCACGTGAAAGGCCCTCCGGGAGGACGGTAATGTGGAGGTCGAACGGGCGCATAGCCAAAGGGCGGGGAAGAAAGGGGGAAGGTGGCGCCAGTTGAGTTGTTTTTTTATTCCCCTTTTATTTCAACCGAAAATCAATTTTTTTTTCTTCTAGTTTTCTCTTTTTATTTTTACATTTTACTTATTTATACCTAATGATTATAAAAATTTACAAAATGATATATTTAATAAATAATTTTAATTTATTTTACATTCATTCAATTAAATAACGGGTATTTTTTTTGTCTTTTTTCCATGTGATGACGATACCAGTTTCGATTCAGATTTATGATATTAGTTTTCTAGATTTAATAAATTAATAGTTGTAGTATTTTAAATTTAATTATGTGTATGTTGTAATATTTTATATTTTAATTAGGTTTATGTTTAATATTGTTTAATGTTAATTAATATTAATATATTAATTGAGTTTAAATTATTAATTATTTTTTTTAATTAATTTTCCTTAACAAATTATGGTATAAAAGAATAAATAAGTATATAAGAATTAATTTATTTAATTAAGAAACGGCCAATTTTTTTGTCTTTTTTCTAGCGTATTTTTTTCAAGTTCTATTAATACAATAAAATTTTAAACTATTAAT
Organism: Deinandra increscens subsp. villosa; assembly: GCA_039602395.1. Lineage (NCBI taxonomy): Eukaryota > Viridiplantae > Streptophyta > Magnoliopsida > Asterales > Asteraceae > Deinandra > Deinandra increscens. Next base: position 104,735,147 of record JBCNJP010000010.1, on the reverse strand, counting down.
TAAAATTTTATTTACTAAATATTTAAAAAATAAAAAATAAAAAACTAGCCGTTATGTCTTTTAACGGCTATAATAACGACTATATTCTAATTAGGTGTAGTAGTATTTTAGATTTAATTAGGTGTATAAAAGAAATAATTAGTTATATAAAAATTAACTTATTTTACAAAAACAGAAAAGAAATTGTGATGTGGAAATAAAGAGAAGTTTGTGGAAAGTACATTGTTGGGGCCAAAAACGGTTTGTGGGAAAGGCTGAAGAAAAGCTAATGTGGCATGGTGACTGGGCAGCCCCTGGGAAGGGCTGCTGTAACTGTTGCAGGTGGTCTAAAGGACATTGAGGTTTTAGTACTTATAAAAGTGCATAATTGCATTTTGTCTAATGGTATACAGGCTCGCATCAGACTCTTGGGATGAATATATAAGGATGTTTGAGTCAACTGTACGTGTGACTTTGTGAGCATTTACATGTTCTATAAGGGTCTCATAAAGCTCTACAACTCAGTGTATATAAGTAAACCAAATGCCAAAGATGTTCTTCAGTTATATAGGACACATGAGGCAAAACATGAATTCTCTCGAATGGTTTGTAGCTTGGATTGTATGCATTAGCAAGTTATATATTAGTCCGACTGCGTGAAGAACTTGGTAGAAAAGAGATTAAGAGACGATAATCTTCATCCAACAATGGTATTAGAAGCACTCACTTCACTCAATCTATAGATATGACACTCCTTTTTTTTGGTGTCTCATTCGAGTAACGACCCCAAACGTTTTTATTAGTTGAATATATTCGACCACTTCCCTAAAGGCCTTGCATCGAATACTTCTTCTGGAATAATTGGAACGACTTATAAACATGATTATTATCTGCTTAATAATCAAACTTCACATATCAAGTTTAACCATATTCCGTAAGCCCTGAATAAGTATGTGATATTTTTTATTTGAGTAAATTACAAAAAAGGTCCCGGAGGTTTACACTAATAATGGAAAAGGTCCCTCGGTTTCATTTATTACGGAAAAGGTCCCAAACATTTGACAACATGTAACAAGAAAGGTCCCGGCCAGTTAATCCCGTTCACTTATAACGTTAAGTAGCCCATCCCCCTTCATCGCCTTCTTCAACCTAACCCTTTCAAAAGTTCAATATCCCTTTCTTCGTCGGTGACCTCAAAGGACGACCCATCAAAAAATTTCAGTGGACAAAACAAAGCCAACTTACAATCCATCCTCAACTGTCAGATCCTAATCCAACTTCAACTCTTTCATTTTCCACTCTCTTATTATTCTCACCACACACAAGAACAGATCCCCGATTCCACTTCAAAACGCCACCGTTTTGTCCAACGATACCGTCTGTAGCTCTCGCCGTCTCCGTCAATCTAGGGTTCCGATCACTTCAAGTTTCAAAATCACGCCTATTTTCGAAACTATCTCCGCTGTTAAATCCCCACAGAACAGAGGGTCAACATCGCCTCCGATCATGTTCTTCACAAACCTTTCGATTGTCGTTACTCAAAGCAGCTGTAGTTCCGGCGAACAGAATCCAGCCCGGCACCGTGGCAAGAAGCGGTGATGAAGCCTCTGCACACAAGCGCTTCCACCAGGTGCTGTTGCTGGGTTTTTAAATCAGGTGGTAAATTACAATTACGCCCTCACTTGACTGGGCTACTTAACATTATAAGTTAACGGGGTTAACTGGCCAGGACCTTTCTTGTTAACAATTGTCAAACGTTTGGGACCTTTTTCGTAATAAATGAAACCTAGGGACCTTTTTCATTATAAGATAGCGTGGTCTGTTTATGGTACTGTTTTGGTCCTATTCTCATAACGTTTAAAAAATTGTTCATCTATTTCTTACTAGTTGTTTATAAGTTTAGTTAAAAAATGATCCGAAAATATATGTCATAAAACTGATTGTGCTTGAATATGAAACTGACGTCACTTAATTATATATATAACTAGAGATCAACCACGCGTTGCTGCGGTTAATCGGGTATATCATGAATGAGAGATGTTAAAGTGAATATGTAGAACTAACACTTTATATCATTCTACCATTAGTATTATTTTCTCCACTTGTGTTGATACAAATGGATGGGTGTTTAGAAGGTAATATATGATGAATAGTAATAAAAAGGGTTGTATCGAATGATGTGTGGGTGTAGTTTTGCTATTTGGAGTTGCAATAATTAGAATGTTGTTTTAGCGTTCAACAATTCTTATTATTTAAGAAATATATTACATAAAAGACGAAAGATGGCTTTCTTATGAAAGGTATAACAAAAAAATTTAACGCAATAAAAAAGGCAGATCAAGCCTAAAATAAAAGGGCATCCAAGTAAAAATGTAACAATATTACATAAAAGACGGAAGATGACATTCTTGTGAAAGGTATAACAAAATAATTTAACGCAATAAAAAATGCCGATCAAGCCTAAAATAAAAGGGCATGCAAGTAAAAATCTAACAACATTGTGTTTAATTATTATTGGGTTGGAGGGCCGGTGGTTGTATATCCTTATGAGTTGGGTTTTTATTTTTTCCGGCCACTTATTTATATTTCTCTACATCATTGCTCAATTATCCTCAATCCACGATTTATCTCTGCAATTTTCTCTCTCACTATACACTAAATATATTCGACGAATGTTAATTATTGCAAGATTTTTTTTTTTTGTTTTTTGCGCAAACACAATTTTTTCTTTAAATAATATTCTCATTTAAAGTTTACTTTAATTGATGGTTTAATTTAAATGTCGGAAAAAAGGAACAAAGACGATTCAATTATATCACACAGCTCATATGATTGAATAACATAAATACATTTTTCTTGTTAAAAACAACATGGGTTTACAACATAACGTCACTCATAATTTTCCAACATAAGTGCTAGGTATGATTTGAATTGGAGTGATTATAAATTCATTTTAATTCTATAAATTACAGCTAAACACACAACCTAAACCGAATTTGGAAAAATCCAAAATTGAATATTACAGGACTAATGTATCAACAAAAAATTGCTATATTCGAAACCAAATAACCATTGAAAAATGTCGTTTTTTATGTGTCAAGAAAATTAACACAAATTATTTGTGACAAAAGAAGTTTTACACCTCAACCCAACACAACCCTTTTGAGTTTTGAGCAAACATGTTTTTTAACCCATCAAGCCCTTATGACCGAACCTGTTTTGACATGCTATTATGCCTCTCCATCTTGCCACCTCTACTATTTGAGAACAAAAGTCGTTTTATCAAAACTAAGTTAGATGTGAACGTTGTATAATGTATTAGTAGAAGAAAAAAATATAAATTCACTTTAATTATATAAATTACAACTCACACACAACCTAAACCCAATTTGAAAAAATCCAAAATTGAATCTTAGAGAAGTAATGTATCAACTAAAAATTGCTATATTCGAAACCAAATAACCATTTAAAAATGTTATTTTTTGTGTAAAGAAAATTAACACAAACTATTTGTAAGAAAAGAAGATTTAAGACTCAACCCCACCCAACCCTTTTTGAGTTTTGATTAAACACGTTTTTTTGACCCATCAAACCCTTATGACCAAACCTGTTTTTGACATGTTATTATGCCTCTCCATCTTGCCACCTTTACTATTTGAGAACATAAGTCGTTTTTATCAAAACTAAGTTAGATGTGAAAGTTATAAAAGAGAAAATAGAAGAAGTAAAAAGGAAAGGAAAAAAAGAAGAAAAAAAGAAAAATATTAAAATCGCTGGAGAATGGATTCGAACCTGGGTCTGACCTGTTGAAGTATATAGACTCAACCATACACGCTGGTTGCAATCCTTGCCTATTTTTGAGACAAAATGTATATATATAGTTAATGTTTGTATGGTATATAAGATATTGACACATAGGAACATGAGAATAAAAGTGAGAATATTGACACATAGGAACATGAGAATAAAAGTGAGAGTAAAAAAAATTAAAATAAAAAAGTTCTGCTCCTCCCTGGTTTTGAACCTAGTACAACATGCGGAAACATAATACACATAACCAATTGGGCTAGATGACTTTATTTAAAACCCTAAACAAAATACAAGTTGTAAATCAAATAGAATCTAATATTATATTCTTGATGCATATTGTACAAGTTTTTAATGCACCCAATACAACTGTATCGTATTATATGCTATTATTATATTGGAGATTGGGTTATATCATATTATTATATCTGCAATGCTTGGTGTACAATTTGATGATGCGTTGGTGTGGTTTAACATGTGTGTACAAGAGGCATTGCGTTCTATTACACGTGCCGATCAACACAATGGTTTTTAGGGTTCCTTTTTGACTTATCCTCTCTTCCATGTCTTCTTACTGTGCCTTCACAGTCCTTAAGATATGGTAGCATGTGAGAAAAGATTTTGGTAGGATTTTATAAAATCTTTTCCATATCCGCCTTCTGACCCTCTCTCATATTCATCACCTCCTCCGTCAACAACCATCGCCACCACAACCCCGCATCACAGAAGCTTCACGCGAAGGATTCCTTTTCCGTCTCTTTCCCTCTCTCTCTCCGATCGGCCCACCATTTACGACTTTACAAAGAAGAGAGTGTGGCGGCGCCGACTTACCAGGTTTTTCGTTGTTTAGGATTCTCCATTCTCCATTTTTTCTATTTGATTGTTAGATGTAATGGCTTAAATTGTAATGATTATTTTTTTAGGGTTCTTAATTTTTCAGTTTCGATTTTAGGGTTCTACACGGAATGGTTTGAGAAGTGCTGTTTTTCTCCACCGCGGTGACTTTTTACAGCCGTCGTTGATTAAACATCGTCATTCCTTCAACAACAATTACAGGTACGACTACAGTTTGATTAAACTGTAGCGAGCTTCCTGGCTTAGCATTTGGTGAGCTTTATCGTCTTTTCCTTTAAAATTGATTTCTCCTTCATATTTGTTTTTACGGGTTTTTGATTGCTGATTTTTTGGGTATTTTGGTTCCTGTATTAGGGTGAATTTGGGTTGTGAATTTTTTTTGGCCTGGATGTTAGTTTGAAAGGTTGGTTGTTTTATTTGATTTGGGGATTTAGGCTGAAACTTTTGGTGATCCTTGAAATCGTTTGTTTTTTGAAGTTCCCTGATTCCGGATTTCTTTGGTCTGGTGTGCAGCTAATACAGGAAGAATGGGGCTTCTAACGTGGTTGTACATCAAGGGAGCGAGGTAAAACATATAGCCTTTTACTGTTCAATTTGTGGGTTAGCCATTCCTATGGATTGTGATATATTTGCTTTTCGTATTAAGTAATACGTCAATAATTACTGTTGATCTGTTATGGTTTATAAGGTTTTTGACGAGAAGAAAATGGTATAGATTCTCTAAGTAAACTGTTGAAACCCATGGCATGTATTATAAGTAGCTTTTTGGTAAGTCATAATCAAGTTCACCAAGGGTTATAATGTTGAGAATGCCATTGTACCATTTGAAATTTACTTTCTTTATTACGTTATATGTCAAACTTAATGAAAATTGGAGAATGAAAGTCATGTTAATTAACTTTTGATTTGAAACTTGAAATCTCAGTTCTTTAACATATTTATACAACTTATGACATGCAGGGCAAAAAGACGAATGTGGCTGTTGAAAGTTCAAGAACACATTATTATGAGTAGGTTTGTTATTAATAACAAAAATTAACAACTGTCATTGTGGAACAAAGTATTTGTAGAAAATTAACAACTGCCATTCTTTGTTGCTTCTTATGTGTTTTCCAGTTATAAAACAATATAAAGCAATTAGAAACAATGTATTATGAGTAGGTTTCCTCCGAATCATTATCAAGTATAACAAGAATTATAATTTTACAACTAGCATTGTGACTCATGAAAGTTAGTTTCTTAGCCACATTTCAGCCTTACTGAAAATCTACTGGTATAATTTTAAGGTGAGGTTCTTATGTTAGTCGCAGTTTATTACTTAGTTTGTTGCTATATGTTGTTGTTGTTTAGCCTTGGTTCGGGAACATCAAATAAATACATAGGAGTAGTAGATTTAATAAGAACAATGATTTATGTTTCTTTGTTGCAGGTATTGGCTGTTTTAGAGGTTTCATACTGTTCCACTCAAGAATGAAAGTTTAATTTGTTTTCTTTTCTATGAATAGGGGTTTCTTTATGTTATATCATGAATGAAAGTTTAATTTTTCACAAAGTTGGGATGATTAGTTTTTATACAAATACAGGGAAGAACCAAAGTGGTTTGTCTTTATTGGCAATTTGCTATAAAACTCACCTTTCAAACATATATATATTTTTAAAAAAAGGCTTGGTATTTGTATAAAGTTAAATCCCAATATAATTTGATGCATCTGTTAGTGTTTCATTGCAGTTGCTGGCCACTTTTCATATATACAAGTGCTTGCAGGTGAGCATATATAGGTAATATTATTGTTTTTTGATTTTTTCACTGAGTGTTATTATTAGTTTATGAATTTGTTGTTCATTGTTGGGTTATGTGTAGTTTTTTTCCGGTAGCGAGATTAATTGCGCTTTTAAATCTGTCTGCCAGCTGCTCCATAGTTGCTTCAACCTCGGGCTTCCAAAAAAAAACATCAAATTGAATCCGCTGCGAAGCTCGGATCGCAACACACCGGTATGTTATTATTCTATCTACCGTCTTCCTCACTCAGAATACATTTCGTTTCATCGTAGCTTTCCCTCTTCTGCTTCTCCGTCTTTCATCATCGCTAGGGTCTTCAAGTTCCAACACAGCGGTATGTTATTATTCTATCTAATATTCTTCCCAAATTCAATTGTGCGTATGTTAGGCTTTCCATTTATATCGTGATTTTAATATACATGTCTAAACCAGTGATTTGGCGACCATACTTAAAACATTAACTGTTCAGTTCTTATTGATGGGTATTTTTTAAGATTCATTTAGTGTATGCAGCTCTAATTTTGGTTTTGGTCTGAAGTAGGTTAGAAATTGGCTTTTTATGTCTTAGATAATAACTTATTTCATACTCACAGATCCCTGTTTCTAGAGCGATACATTTGTAGGGTGTCTTGGGTAATTTATTTTGTAGGTGAATTGGGTCTTTCATTTTCTTTATTTCTTATCTGCAGGTTTTCTTCACAAACGATGAGTGGAGTTCCAGTTGTGTAGTTGTGGCAAAATCAGTAGCTTCAAGGTATTTTGGTAACATAATATTTCCTTTTGTTTATTTCCTTTACGTTGGTTAGAAAAAAGAGAGGTTAATTAGCAAAAGAGGAAAGGGTTTTGTTCATCTATTTCAGTTCCATTATAATATTTTAGGGTTACTTCTTTTTTTAGGGTTTAATTCGTATGTTTGTCTTGGGTAACTTATTTTCTATGTGAATTGGGGCTTTTATCTTTTCTATTCGTAGGTTTGTTGTGTTTGGCATACACACTTACAGTTACAAGTTTCAAATCCTGATGATTTGTTGTAATAACCCAATTTAGGGCATGGCTGTTTGGGTGGGCTTACCTTGCTTCAGGTAACAAATCTCCATTTATTCGATATTGATTTTTAAGTTCAAATGTGTTTAATTAAAGTTGGATAAAAATCTTAGGTTCCACCTCTCAAAATTCTTCATTTAGTGCTTCAAAATGCTTGATATTTATGGATAATTTACTTCAAAATTATCAATCAGGAAGTGGCAAAAATTGTTGTGTTTGCTTCAATGTGTTTTTTATGCGTCAATTATTTGGTGATTGTTTTATGATTGTGTCTTGGTCTCTAAAGGTAGATATATTCAGGTGCCAGATGTTACTGCAGTATAAGATAGGGACCCAAACTAAGGTATTTCAGTCATCTTTTATATATATTTTTGTAATTTCACTTCATATAATATTATGTTCTATGAATCTTTAAAAAAAATCTAGCCTAACCAGTCATTTTGTAATTTGATATATATAAACTCATTTAGACGAAGCATGAAAGGTTTCAATCTTAAAACAATTTTTACAGCCATCTTCTATTATATCAAGAATTTCCTAAAAGAAAACAGGCATGTGTGAATTTACAATCAATCTCTATGGACATTTGTAGCTATTTATTTTTTATGCCTGTAGAGTATTTGTGGTTATTGTTTTTAAATGCAGCAGATGAAGGTGGTATAAAGCATGTTGTAGAAGCTGATAAAAGCTACTGAATAAGTAATTTTTTAGGTATATTCTATTCCAAATGTAACATTGATTCATAAGTAAATGGGTCGAAATCGGCTCTATTTTATTCCCTAAAAGATGTTTCTAGCAAGTACTGATTTTAACAGCATTATTTATTGATCATTTTACTTGCTACTTTGGTGGTTTGTTTTCGCAGTATTAGCCAATATGGTCAGGTTTCAGATTGGATTGATTTGTTGTGCCCACCCACGGATGAACCTTTATAGTAGAGGCCAGCACATTTGAATTTTGTTATACTCTGTTGCTGAAAAATTTGCTTTACTAATCTACGAGTTATGGAGTGATAAAACAATCAGAAATACTTTGAGTTGGTGTTGGTGTTGGTGTTGGTGTATGTTCTCATCATATTGGGTCTAAAATATTGGAACTAAAATATCTTTTTCTACATGGAAGGTCAGACTATTCATACTCATCAAATGTTATATTCTCATTATTTTCTTTCTATACTTATTAAAGCTTTTTCAGGAAACCATGAGATTTAAATAAGATGGTCACGGTGCCTATTTAGTTTCTCTAGCTTTGAAGGGGCTATATTTAGTTTCCCTAGATTTAAAGGGGCTATAGGTCCTTTTTTGGGATGCAGTTGCTTAGATGTTGATATATATTTTTTAATTCTTGATCATGAGGAATATTGTTGCGAGTGACAATGTTGATAGGCTGGAGTGGTACTGCCGCATACATTGGTCAGGATTTGAAAATATTTATATTGTTGTTGGGGGCACCTGGAAGGGTTCTTGCACTTGCTAGAGACAAAGATCTTGGATTAAAAAATATGGGACACTTCATAATTGATTAGTGTGACAAAATGCTTGAGTTTCTTGGGATGTTTCTTATTTGTAGCTATTAATCTACATATTAGTTTTTGATTTTAAATTATTTTTCTTTCTGCTTCAACAGAATCAGCAAATATGTGTCTATTTCTGTGGATGCGTGACGCCTCAACAACCACGGTAATAAACCCGAGTACTCAAAAAAGTACCATCAGCGAGCGTCCGCCGTGAAGCGTGGATCGCATATGGGACTCCTATAAAACAACGTCAAAAAAGGTCCGCCGCGAAGCGCGGATCGCAACATCTAGTTGTAAATAATCAGAAGAGATTATATATAAAATAAACAATTTCCTATGGATAACTCAAAAATGCACAATTCCATAGACAATGTTTGAGATTGTATATATATACAACTAGTAAACTGTGTTGTTTGGACTAATTTCATTCTGATTGCTTGTCTAAAAATTAGGCCCAATTAGCATACTTCTTCAAGGATTAATACTGATTTGTTAAATTTGACTTGGGATAGAATAATTTATAATGTATGATATACAAGGGAAAAGATCTACAAAAACAACAATTATATAGAAAAACCAAAAAATAAATATTTTTTTTCTCTATAACTTCTTCATATATTAATAATTTTAAAAATAATTTCACTAAAAAGTCTATAATTTTATTAGCTTTATTTATGGGAAAAAAGTTTTAAAAAATAAAAAGTTTAGTGAGTTTTTATTATTACATCATGCAATACTACTAATAATATTGCATAATGCATTATAATTAAAACTACTTAAAGAAGAAAAAAACTTAACTTAAATATGGACTTGGTTTATACGAATAATGTAAAAAAATAAAGAATTGACATTTATAAACCAATTTTATATTATTGTTGCATAGTGCATTATTATTTTCAAGCTAAAATCTGAATTTTATTTTATTTTTTAAAAAAACTTAAAAATGCTTTTAAAGTTTTTTCTTTTTTCAGTATTCTTAAAATAATGAAAAAAACATATAAAAAAAGTTTTAAAAAAATAATTTTTTTTCTTGATTTTTTGTAAAAGGAAAAATGGACCTAGTTGGACCCAAAGATCATTTGTTGGCTGATAATGGTCCCAAATTTGGAATTGTACACCAGTGGTCCCAAATTTAAACATATTGGCCACCAACGGACCCTCCGTCTATTTTTTTAACGACGTTAAAAAATATGCTGATGTGGCATCAGATCATTTGTGGAATTAAAAGAAAAAAAAAATCTAGTGCCACATCAGCATATTTTTTAACGTCGTTAAAAAAATAGACGGAGGGTCCGTTGGTGACCAATATGTTTAAATTTGGGACCACTGGTGTACAATTCCAAATTTGGGACCATTATCAGCCAACAAATGATCTTTGGGTCCAACTAGGTCCATTTTTCCTTTGTAAAATATTGGTTTTCTATAGAACCCAACTCTAATATACAATTAGAAAATTTTAGCATTTTTTTTTCATCAACCCGTCATGACTACACATCCTTGACCGAACCAAAATAACATTTTTGAATCAACCCTTCTCACTCAAACTCGTCATGACCCAAACCAAAAACATCATTTTTAAAGCAGATCATTCCGACCCATAAACTAAACCCATCGGTTTTGCCAGTTATAGTTTGAAGGTACAAAAGTTTGGGGTGAAAAAGAAAGACTTTCAAGAGATCAACAAACAAATATACCTAAGAAAGTCTCACTCACTAGGAATGGTGGAATGAGGTTCACATTACTTCTATTCCAAGAAATAGGGAGGCAGCTGAGAGCGGACCCGTTTTGTAGGTTCATAATTTTAGTATCCTTTTAAAAAGTTTGTCGATTGACACAACTTGTTCTGAATATAACCATCAACACATATCTTCATAAAAAAAACTTCGAAGATCGACCCACATGCATAGGTTAAACTAGGGGTGTTCAACGAATCGAATTTCGAATACTCGAGTAATTCGAATCGAATTATTCGAATTTAAAATTTTAAAACCTGGATTCGAAATTCGATTCGAATTCGAAATAAATTCGTCGAGTCGAATCGAATTCGAATTCGCAAATAGAAATCCAATTCGAAATTCGATTCGATTCGTATTCAATTTTTAAATTCGAATCGAATACGAATCGAACACGAATCAAATACGAATTGAATCCTAATAGACTCATTTTAAATTGAACCAAAAAAACATGTTTTAATTTTATTTTCAAAACAACTAAACTTAAATTATTATTATAGTAAGAAATACAAATCTATATAAGTATAAAACTAATAAACATGTAAAAAATTTAAAATTTAAAATTTTCTAGGGAAATAGAATCGTGAGTAGGAATGAAACGGTTCAACTTTTAAGATATATTTTAAAGATTTAAAATTTTAAAATTTTTAAAATAGGACGTGAATTATAATAAGTTAAAGTAATTCAAAATATTTTTATGAATATTATATATATATATATATAAATATATATATATATATAATTATTTTTAATTCGAATTTCGAATCGAATCGAATTGAAAATCTCAAATTCTAATTCGATTCGAAATTCGATATTAGACGTCGAATCGAATCGAATTCGAACTTGAAATTTCGAACCGAATTTCGAAGTGCTATTTTTCGAATCGAGTCGAACCGAATTCCGAGTTCTTCGAATCAGATTCGAAATCTGAACACCCCTAGGTTAAACCCCAGCCAATAGGGTTAGGGTTAAGGCTAGGCCTGGTTGGTGGGTGGCAAGGGATGTTGGTGCAAAGCAAGAACTTGAACCCCCAGCCAATAGGGTGGAACCAAGACAACATCGATAAAACCAGTCAAAAAAACCTAAGAAAAACTAGACTCGATAAGGTACTATTAACATTAGGGCTTGACCAAATTACAAATGGAGTAGGGCTTCAAAAGATTGACTCAAGTTCTTACAAAAACTGTGACTAAAATGTTTTTACTTGGACTCAAAAACTCAACTTGATGGCGGGATTTATGGACTATTAATATAGATAAGAAACATATAATTACGCGCATGTGTGCATTTGATGAAACAGATAATATACGAAAGGACACCAACAGGATGTGGTCCACCTTAAAGTATTCGAACGAGTTACATTTGCAATTGGCATTCTATGTGTTTTCAAAAGAGCAGCCTCAAAATGAACTACATGATACGCAATCAGAGAATCTAAAGAAAACAAAAGCATGTCACCTGTAATTTACAAAAGGACAGTGCATGTAGAAACTTCAAGAAGGTATAGGATAGACGATTTATAACCTCGAATTAGCAAGTTTAGCGTGGGCCAGCACGGACTTTAACATTTTTGCTGGTTTGGTCAATGGCTTTGCAGAAGGAAGAAAAAGACTCCTTGAGTTCATTGGGAAGAGGAAAGCTCAAAGAAGGAAGTATTCCGTAATCTTGTTGTCTTCTGGTGGCTCGAGATGAAAATGAATGCGCCAATGCGGGCTGCTGTTTGTTAAGACCTTCAATGATGAAAGAAAATGCACCAAATGTGACGCAGCTCTGCAAAAGAGCCTGTGGTGCACCTGAAAAATAAAAAAGCAAAAAGAATATTCAACTTTTCCAAAGCCTTAAATTTCAATTAGAAAAAACCCAAGAAACATATTGAGACGCTCCCCCAATCTAATCATATAAACAATTCAAAACTTTCAAACTGCCCACTATATAGTTGTAGTTATCCAATTCTATATATCATTCATTTAAAAAAAAATAACAATCATTTGGCAGGTCTACCTGACAGGAGCTGTTAGGATACATACCTAAAGAAGAGGCTCTATAACCAATTAAATTCTCCCAACTAATAATGCAGCTGCCTCTTGCATATAATAATTATTTTATAAATAAAAAACCATTCAAAAGCACTAAGCAGATAACCATGGCACATTTTCTGACCGTTGAAGTCACACAAAGTAGGCATTGGGTGGATTTTAGGAGTAGGTTTTAGGCATTGTGTGTTCGCCATTGCCAAAAAAAAAAGTATGTTTAGTTAAGGTGAAGAGCTTTATTCCTAAATTAATAATTTATGCAGGAAGGTACAAGCAAAATGCAGCAAGAGAACACATACAAATCCAAATGTTCCATATCTCATAATTCTTAAGCTATCAAGTACCTGGAAAACTTAAAGCAAGACCAGTACAGCATCCAGCTACACCTGCATTAATGACTGCAAAAAAAAAAGGTTAAATTAGTGTGATCAATCTTGTAAATCAAGTCTATGATCAAAGATTTTGTACCATCATCTTTCCCGCGCAGCCTCTTTAAGAAACATACAACCAAACTGTGAACTCCAGACAGAACAGCAAAAGTCTGAGAATGAAATCATAAAAAGTAAACGATCATGGTAAAAATAACAGCAAGAAGTAAAAACTTCAATCAGAAACATCCATAATACAACGTCCAGTTGCAACAAGTAATATTCAATACCTTAGCAGATGATACTGCCTCTCCAAATGATCCTTTAAACCCTTGCTTCTTAATCAGTCCAGAACCTTAAAAATCACACAAAGGTCAATGTCAGATCACATGTTCTAAAAGCATAATAAGCAAGTTAAGAGACGAAAGTTACAACCCTAGCTTAAAACAATAACATAACAACCAGAATATAGGGTAAAAAGGAAAACATAAACCTTAAAAGACACAATACCAATTACCCAACTATATCATCCATTATCTTTTACCAAACCTATTGCAAATGCCACCAAAGCCATTTTATATTTAGGGATGGCAATGAAACCCGAACCCGACGGAAAAACCCGACACACATGTGACGGGTATGGGGTCGGGTAATCGGGTATGGGTCCAAGTATGGGATTGCTTTTGACTATTTTTGTGGGTATGAGACGGGTATAGGATTTGATGATATACCCGTTTACCCGATTAAATACCCGCTATATTTTTCTTTGTTTAATTTATTTATTTAAAGTAAATAATGTATGATTTTATTTATCTATTTTTTATTTTTATCTATAATACTAAGTTATTTGTTAAAAACATTGATTTACATATTATTAAACTTATATATGTTTAGTTCTCTGAGATACTTTATTCTAATTATGATAAATATAAATTAATAGTTAGCCGATATATACACCCCACGGGTATGCCCGGTGCTAGAAACCCGGCGGGTTTTGGGCTGGGTATGAGACACAATTTTATAACCAGGTACAGGGTTGGGATTACTCAAACACGCCCCATTGCCATCCCTCTTTGGGAACTAGTTTGACTAAGAATGTTCATTTCATAACCACAAAAACTTGAGATCAAAAGAACCAATCTTGGCCCTTGAATGAAAAAAGGATAACTTATGTTCACATTTGACATCTGTTCAAATTGCCCAGATGTGCGCCTTTGACGACTATGGACCTAACAATAAAAGATCTTATTTTAACTGTAACAGCATGTAGTTAATAGCCCTGGCATAACAAGATAGAAACCTGTAACACCAAAGGCATCTAACACAATAATTTAGGTGAGCTTACTGACCATTCACACAACATAACGGCCATTCAGCCAACATGTGATTGGCTAATTAGTCACCAAATAACTACCTACAAAATTCAGAATTAATATACATCTGCTTTTATTTGAAAATTGAAACATACAGATTCATACGCCAATACGCCATAGATAAAAATATGCAAATTAAACAATTAGAGGCTGATTACGTTCAAGGAAGGCGAGATATGTTACCGTAACCGAAGACGGAGCCCATCAATCCGCCGGCCGCGGAGTCTCCGGCAAATCGGAAAAGGCAAACGAGAGGCGGACTAGCCTGACTGGTAGTCGTTAAGGCGTCGGAATTGACGGTAGGTTCAGAAGTAGGGATTGTAACGGTACTGTTGCTACCGGCGATTTCTCCGTCGGAATCGGAAGGAGTGGGATCGGCGGCAGCCGGCGTCGTCGTCGATGATGACATTTTTTTATTTGGTTTATCCAGAAAGTAAACCCTAGGAAAAGGTTTTTGAGAATGTAAAGAGCCTGTGTTAGGTTAATTTATGTACTGTTGAATCACGAAACGGTGTCGTATGGTACTAGATATTTTGCTACCCTTTTGAAAAGTGAAAAGCTCAACGATTAACATGTGTATTGTGTAACATTAAAAAAATTTAACTCCCAACATAAAAAAGAAATTGTATTCATTCTTACTACTTACATGAAGCTTTTAACTTTAAAATTAAAAAAAAAATTGTCTTTCGCACAAGGTTGCAGAAGTCACTAGGCGCTATCTGGGCGGTCGACTAGGGAGTTGTGAGTACTCGGGCCTAGGCGAGGAGTACTCGGGGAGTACTCGGACATGGTAATTATAAAGAAAATAAATTTCTAGAAAATATATACGTCTTCCAATACTAATATTTTTGACAAAAATAAGTTAACATGGATATATGTTAATAAACTTATTCATAGTGATGGGACCAACTTTTTATATAAAGGAGGTCACAATATAATGTGTATTTTGCCCCCTTATACCCGATGTTGACTTCCTAACCCCAAGGTTGACCGAGTACGTAATTCCTAGGCGGATTGTCACCTAGGCGCCTCGGCAACCCACCGCCTAGCGACTACTCAGAGAGTACTCGGGCGCCTAGAGCGAGTTTTACAACATTGCTTTCGCATATGCAACCTATATTACTATTAATTATTTATGTGTGAGAGGAAAGAAAAAAACAATAAAAGCGCAGTTCATTACATTCAAAAGGTCCAAGGGCAGCATGCCTCAACTCAACATGTCTGGTATGCATCACAGGCATTGCGTAGGAGGCGGTTTAATCTATTTCGATTTGATGTAGATTAGGTTGGGTATGATAAATCGGTTTTATTTAATTGTTTAAAAGGTAAATATAGTCACCCCAGTTAATTGTAAAAAAGGTCTTTAATCTTTTTAGTAACAGTTTCATTGGTTTAATGGTGACACTTTAATGTATATTTTGGCTTATCCACCATTCTATGACCAAGAGATCTTCGATGACATGCACCACCTCATTAGTTATCCAATTTTTGCACTATATAAAAGAGGCCAAGACTACCAATTTCTCCATACCTCAACCCACACAAACTCTCTCCCTTTTATTTATAGCGCGGAACAAATTCTTTTATTATGTTTTTCATTATCTTTATAGCATATACATGTTTTGTGTTCTTTCACAGATGAGTATGTTACAACTTTCACCTACAATGTTATATTGTTAAAAACACGAAGTTTTTTGTTAGATGATGCTCATTTAAAAAAAAAAAAAAACACTAAAAACACTAAGGAATGGTTCATACGCTTTAAATATGTGTATATGTTGGTGATTTGGTCTTCATGTTGAAGAAAACACAAAGTTGGTATAAACCAAATTCATGTTGAAAGTTCATTAATATCAAGTGAAAATCCATAAGTCCTAAGTACTTTTGTGCTACATGGTGTGGTTATATTGTTGGGTTGATAATTAAACATGAAAACTTCAATAAAAATGGATATTTGTAAAAGTTAGTATATGAAAAGTGGATTTTTAGAAAGAAAAAAAATAACATTTGGTATAGTTTTTTATGAAAATCAATGTATATTGGGCTTTTAAAAAAAGATTGGTGGCATTTTGGTTGTGAGTTAAGAGAAATCGATCATGACCGGTGGCCCGGTGGGTCATGTGTAAAATGGGCTTTTGATAGATTAGTTACATTTGGGCTTTTGGGCTAGGATTTTGTGGCCCACTTGACCCATATTAAAGTCAACGAACACGAGTGACCAACGGTCTTATGTCAACGTTTTGTAAGGAAAACACATAAAGCTCGAGTTAAGTTGGATGAAATGTTACATAATTCACTTACTCACAAAAACATTACTATGACCTCAGGTAGACACCAAGAGGACATGCATAGGTTAGGCATTCCCGGACATTTGCTACATTCACATTTTTGTTACTCATATCAGGCGAGTCTCCCAGCCTCACTTTTACATATTTTTCTTTTCAGGGAGATTACATGTAAATACACATTGTTCTCATTGGATACAATTATACTTTTATGATATCACATATTACATAAACAGTTACGTATCGTATTAAGTTCTCACAAAACTGGACTGTTAATATCATTTCTCAACGAGGTAATTATGGATAGTACTATTGGGTTTGATAATCCCTACCCATGTTAGTTGCACTAACTTTGACTGGAGGTCAAAACGGGTGAATTATTGACCTAATCATGCCCGCGTATGCGATAGGCATGGGCAGGGGCATTCCAACTACAATCTAAGTTTGATTTCAGTGTGCTTATGGTAATGTAGCATTTGTCGTGCAACAAGTCATGAAAATTTATTTTTGTTTTCCATTACAATGTATTACTTTTACAATTAAAACATGTTTACTCACCAACATTATTGTTAACCTGTTAAAGCGTGTTTTCTCATGTAGCTAATTTGCTTGCACGTAAGCATTTCATGTCATGCATTAGAAACACATTATGCTAGGATTCATCTTTTTGTACATTATCATTCACGCAAATGTTTTGTCGTGAAGCAGTTATTTTGTTTTTGACATCTGCTTCCGCAATCTTTGAAACACCTTAAACAAAATTATAACACGTGCTTTATAAAACCATTTAGTGGTCGTTCAATGTAACTTGTGACGATGATTCATGAAGTTATGACCATACGAAAAACCGTTATGACTGGGGTGTGACACATTACCATCACTACTCGCTAACAAGTCTAATTCTAATTTAAGTAATATACAAGGTCTTCTATGGCAATTAAATAGACCATTCTCATTATCCTTCAAACTTGGAGAGGCATGTATGTGTAGAGTTTTAGATCCTATATCCTGACAAGTTGTATACTTGCATACCATAACAAATGTTTATTCGTCGAATAGTCTTGCATACGAAGCAACGTGAACAGAACGTGCAAAAGGTTAAAAGACATCACGTAACTATGGTTAAAGAGGGCGTTTCGGATTAGATCATTGTTTTGATATAATCTAACTTCAAACTACTTATTCAAAACAACCCATTTTACTAGTAGATGAGACATTTCAAACAAACAATCCCAAACAACTCAAGATGTAGCTAAAAAGATGAGAAAAGAGGCAAACCAGGTGTACATCCCTACTTTATATTTCTACAGGAGGTTGTTTTCACAAATTAAACATTTGACCTCCAAGTTATATAACAACAAACTTACCAAATACCCACCTTAAAGTTACAGAACCTCATGACCAAATGAAGTGCACAATTAACAGATGAAATAATGAAGAAACCTCAAGTAATTTGCTTGGAAAATATCAAAAATAACAACAAAAAAAGAGATATTATTGCTCTATTCAACTATCCTTATTATAGGGATTGACAATATATCACTCATTTTTTGATCTTACAACTTTAAAGAAACCTAAATGTCAATTAAAAGACAAAATTCATAAACTTGAACAAAATCCCATTTTTAAACTGCCATGCTTGATGTATAAATGTATGATATCATGAGTCCAGAGTCCTCGGATCAACTGCATTAAAGATGCTGACGTGGCGTATGCTAACAAGGGATATGTACGAAGATCGCAGTTCGGTTCAACTGAGAAAAGATCCTCCTTCTAAAGTCGCTTTACCGTATGCAAAACATGAAAACTTCTTCTATGCAACAATTTCTGTAACATAAAAGAACAAAAAGTAGGTTAATACTGAATCATAGAATTATAAACAGGTTAAATCTATATATGCATATGTATATGTATGCACATATATAACTTCAATCCATGAGCTATAAACCTATATGTAAAACTTCCTGATGCACAAAATCTACCTATATAATAAAAGCATGCTCAGGCAAGTGCCTCAAGCCTTTTTTACCATCACCCTTCACACCATCAAAAGCGCAAGACTCCTCGTTTGAGGGCGCCTCGCGCCTAGGCGTGCTTTTCTAACTAAACTAAGAAGATATTAAGGTTATGCAAGAATGCCTTCCATGTCATACAACATTGGTATCCTAGATGCCTTTAGAGGCTCCGCTCGATATGGATTCCAAAAACCGATGGAGAGGAGAAAGATATATATATATAAGAAACGACAGTATCTGAAAAATCCTACTAACCACATAATGATAAAACTGCTTGAAAAACTGATGGTTCAGTTATAATGTTTTTGATAACTAACCTTTTATGCTTCTGTTATGAAAATATATGTATAATTGTCTGAATTAATCAGACCAGCAATAAAACCAACATTTATACTATTTTCTGTAAATAGAAAAATTATATTATGATTTTTTATAAATAATATATTAGCTATCACTCATTCTCTTTTTTATAGAGTTTAAAAGGAATGTTATTTATTAACTGAAATTAACTAGAATCTATGAAATCCAAAGTCAGCGTTTAACTTAATTATCCAGACCGTTTTTTTCTATTAACTTAACCCTTTATAGCCAAATTTATGAAAATCTAAAACTGAAACACTGATTATATAGATTTGGTTTTATCCCATAACCAAACCGAGTAATAGTCACCCCTACTAAAAATCCTTGAGCTCTAAACTATGACGGCACAACGTGTCTAAACTCTAAAGCCTACTAATAAACATGGCCTATTAAGAATAACATCTAATACCCTCAATCTTTGACTTTCTTGTACTCATTTCTTAATGGCAGGATATAGACTACAAGAAAATTCTTTTCATTTATATTTTGGGCAATTCTACATACATCATTCCAAATGTAAAAAAAAATCACATGCCCTTTCAAAACATAAAAAATATCATATATACTAATTCCATAAGAAATAAAATAAAGACAATTACATTACGTGTGAAACGATGCACAAAAATCACATTGTCTACCTATTGGTTTATTCAATGAAACAAATTGTTATAAGTAATCGACTTAACTATATTTAACAAGTAATGTGTAAATATGATAATTTAATGCTTAGAAAGGTGATGAATATGATATTATGAAATTTAGAAAGGTATATATAAAAATATAAACTTTTAGAAGGAAATCTGAAGGATGCATGTGAAATTGATCAACCCTACAGATAAAGATAAAAAATCATGATATGCCCCAGCAAACAATGTAGGTCTGCCCCTGCTATATTGTTTACCTTTAGATTACTTATAAATTTTTTAAAAGGTTATAATAATGTGTATCTAATCATATTTCTTGTGAATTTGTCAAGAGAACACTAAAGTTTGCTTGAATGAGCAATTGTGGACAAATTATGGAAACGTACATACAAAAACAACCATTATAATTGACCCTTTTTGTACAAAAATTGCAGTATTTGTTTGTATTTTCCGAAGATCAATGGTTTCTTTGCATTAAGAGGCCAAGTATGATGGTTTGAAATAGTAATCACTCTGATTATATGAGCAATGCCTTTTAAACTATCTGAACTAGATGTGGCAAGATAGGAGGGACGAGCAAACAGGTTGCAGTTAGTCATATTCAAGTACGGGCCAATATGAGGTTGGATTGATCCGCTATCACTATGTTGTCTACTTTAAATATTTTCAAAACCAATGAGCGTGTCAATTATGATTACGAATACTAGTATAATAATAGTGATGATGATGATCTAACTCTATAAATAAAACAGTGCAGGAGGTTGTATGCATTAAAATGATTTTGGCAGACTTTCAACCCATTTGATCCATTTGACCAGTTCCTCTTAGAGGTAAACCTTTGATTTTACCAATTGACCCATATGAGATAAAACAAAACCCAAATAAGCACATTCACAAGTAAAACAGGTCGAATTGCACCTCTTAAGTTTACATGTGCGATTCATTCTACTCTTTCACATTCACTCATTTTTGCAAACAGTAATTTTTTTTTACATTTTTTAGAATAAAAAGCAAATAGAAAGTTTCATAAGCAAATCTCTCTTCAATTTAGATTAATTTCATGTCTCCCTCTAAAAGTTCAAAACTTCACATATACATATATTGTATGTGTCGTGGATTCATAAATCATATTTCTCCTTTCAAAAGACTAACAGTTATCATATTTGTCGGTAATTGTAACAGTGTTTTCACAAAAATACATGTACAGGAAAAGAAAAGCATGAACCCGATAATAATTTTCTATTTGTTTGTTCGGTAAAACAAATCATGATAATTAACTGATTTTAATTAATTTACTAGTGAATTGGTTAATAAGATATTTTTTAAGTTTTCATAGGATAAAAATGGTATCATGAAATTTTGAAGTATTAAAAGGAAATTTATTATTTATTGAATTGCTCTTAATTATTTTATAACCGTTAAGAATCAAGATGAATATAGCACAACCAAAAATAAAACATTAAAAATTAAAAGGATATGCGAAACTTACCTCTACTCGTTTGTCTATTTGCAATACTATAATTCCCAACGTACTCTTCAGAATTTCTCCCCACCACATCTTCTGCACTTCCAAGCCCATGCCCAAATGAAATCGAACCATTGGCATTGTTAGATGAAGGTTGCCAAGTTGCATCTCCATAAATCGAACCCCTACGGTATAAATTACCATAAAGCTCCTGATGACCACTGCTTGGCCCATTAAGTGATGATGCTGTAGCCACACCAATGACATTGTTTCTTCCAACAAGCGCATAATTATTCTCTTCTCCCCTATAACCACCTAAGTTTCCACCATTATAACCCAATGAACTCCCTCCATTTTGAGACTGCAAGGGCAAAGACCCCCAACTTGCTCCATTGTTCCCAAACACTCCAAATCCATCACTTCCTGAACCTAAAGAAGGACTCAATCCAACTGGGCTAGTGAGTCCACCATTTCCCCACACACTTCGGGATGACAAACTGGTAGGGGGCTCGATTCTCCCATTACCTTGATTATACCCAATAGGAGTATTATACCTGTTTGGATTTCCACCAAAATATGGGTTCAAAACCTGCCCATAGCCCGAGGACCCGCCAAATGCAGTTGGGCTCGGAGCTCGCTCCATATTCAAGCCCATACCATAACCAGTTGAATTAAACTGAGGGAACCTGCTTCGACCACCAACAACTGGGCTGAACCGGCTATCCATTCGAACTCCATAACTGCCAACAGGGCTCATATTATAACCTTGTGGGTAACTAGCTGTGAGAAATGTGTTTGGTCCATTTAACCCATAATTATATCCAAGCAAAGGACTACGGCTTGGGCCTGGAGATAACTCTTTAGGGACAGCCCGTTTGACCTCAACCATTTTACCATTTAGTTCATGGAATGTTTTATATAATACTCTATCCACTGCTTCCTCTGAATCAAATGTAATAAAACCAAAACCTCTTGGCCTTTGGGTATTGTGGTCATACATTACAACTACATCTGTGATTGTACCGAATTGATCAAAATAATGTTTGAAATCATTTTCGGTTATATTTGATGGTAAACCACCTACAAATATCTTCTTTGTGCGTCCAATGAGACCCACCGGTGATCCGATAATGCTACTAATAGTTCGGTTTACTCCATGATGGTCTTCCCTTGGAACAGCCTTCTTTGCTTCAACCTTGAAATTTAGGACCAAAAAGATAATATAGCATGAGGTGTGAGAGAAAGAATCTAAACCCTAGAAAATGGTTCTTTTTTATTTTTAAAATACCTTTCACGAATAAATATCAAGATTTAGAGGATGCTTGGAGGTGCATTTTCTAAGTGACTATATGAGGTTGATACGAATAAATAATTTACTTGTAATAATAATTTTCAAGATCAAGATCATTAAGCAATTTGATAAATTATGAGGTTGGTTAGAGTTAGATATTTAGCTGTAACAAAACATGCTGCGGAAGATAGTGATTATATGTACATTTGATACTTAAAGTTGTATAATCACTATTGACACAGTGTTTGGGAATTCAAGATATTTAAGGAAGGAAGAGCTATAGATAAGGGATAATGTACGTGGAGTACATGCCCAAGTATTTAACTTTTTTTCATTAAGGTCACATTTATGTTCAAACTATTTGATATGTCACTCAGTATAGGTCTTTTTCATTTACATACCAGTTCCAACCAAAATCTTGGCAGATGACGAAAATGCATTCTATTTCTTTTATATAAAAAGACAACATTTATCACATGTATCATGTTGACACCTCATCGAAGGTATTTTTCTCTTTACAAATGTTGAAAAGGCATTTTCTTCATCAAACATGTTTTTGGTTGGAATCGGTATATATGATATGAGATACATACTCGGGTGACCTATTTAGTATTCTCAATGTATCATTAGCCCGAATAAAAGAAGGCTGTTAGTATCAAACTGAAAAATAATCAAATGATCAATGTCAAAAGACAGCATCCAAACACCCAACCCATTAAATCAACTTATAAATAACTACATTGTGTTGCATATTAGCGTTTGATATAAGAAAGTTACCGTTCGACCATCAATCATGTGTTTTTCCATTACAACTCTTTCAGCGACAGCAGAATCCGCAAACACAACAAATCCAAATCCTCGTGCACGGCCAGTCAAACGGTCTCTCATAATAACCGCCTCACTAACCTCCCCATAACTACTAAAATACTCTTTTAACCGATCTTCATCGGTATCCCAAGAAATCCCACCAATAAACAATTTACCATTATCAGGTTCCATCTTCTCCACAATCCCATGTTGAATTGCCATAACTTCACAATAATCTTAACCTCAACTTCTATAGCTTGGATGCTGTTTCTACCTCAATTTTAACTACAATTCAAGAACACAATAAGCAGTATTGTAATTCCAATAGTCACTGTAAATCTAGCAACAAAATATCAAAATCTAGCCATCCATTGCTGACAAATTTCATGAATCTGAACACGATTTCAATCATAAATCAGAAACAAAAAGGCTACGCATCATAAACCCTAGTTTAACAGATCTATACACGAATACAAAAAATATCACATAAAAAAACTAAAAAA
The DNA here is from genome assembly GCA_039602395.1 of Deinandra increscens subsp. villosa. Taxonomy (NCBI): domain Eukaryota; kingdom Viridiplantae; phylum Streptophyta; class Magnoliopsida; order Asterales; family Asteraceae; genus Deinandra; species Deinandra increscens. Next base: position 104,711,289 of record JBCNJP010000010.1, on the reverse strand, counting down.
TCACCTTATCGTGGCGAGATTAGACAGAATCCAGTGATCGGATTACTAACATTTAGTGTCGACGAACTAAAACAGGAACAACGGATCGTTCAAACGTCAATTGTTTGAATCTGAATTCAGTTTCCTACAAATCGCGAATCGAAACAGATCGCGGACCAATCGGATTGATTCAGATGATATGAACGAGTAAGAATTTAGGAAAATTGGGGAAATAGAACGAGAGAATTACATGTTTGGGGACTCGCCATTGATGGAGCCTGGATTTGAGAAACGATGAAGACTAAGATCTAGAAATGAGTATACATAGAACATGAAAACAGAGGATGTGGGTTGTCCACTCTCTTTCTTCCCCAAAGGCAAAGGGCATATTTGTAAGGTTTTTTATCCAAAGAGGACGCTTTTGTTGACCACAAGAAGTTGAGGGGTGTGTGGGTACTTGTTACCATAGTTTAAGGGCATCAATTACAAATTTTCTCTTTATAAAAATAAAACATAGGAATATAGGAGAGGGTATGAACTTAATAGTGAGACGGAAAGACAATACTAGTGAGAAAATCTCATGGCCCAAAAATAGTTAGATTATCATATAGATTTAGAGATTATATATGATAAACACGATTTTATAAATAGTAAAAAATAAAATTTATTGTTTACATAATTAGATTTTTACTTTTTAGTTATTTTTTTCAATTTTCTTTGTATTTAAGAACAATTAAGGGAGTTAAATGTTATAAAAGACAATTTGCCTCTTAAACTTTTAAATATTAGCGTAAAAGAACAATCTTCTCATTTTTAAAGGTATTCTAATATAGTATAGATTATAGACATGTTACATATTTATTAATTTCATTCAAGTATAACTTGTTGGATCACTATTTTACATTTATTTTTACTAAGTGATTTTCACACATTTCGTTTTCCTATCACCTATGAGTTTAAACGAACTAATATGGACTCGTGAGCTACGCGGGATCAGATCGATAAAATCTAGAACGAGCTGAACCTTAATGGCCTTTTAATCCCCCCCCCCCCCTTCCATCACCACCACCACCACCACCCACGAAATTCACTATATGTGTGTGTATTTAATTCAAAACAAAATATCAGATGCCCCTTTAAATTTATAGATATTACAAAAATAATTGAGCTTCACACACACAATGGTTATTGTTCCTTACAGTAGCCGAGTTGTGTTTCGACACCTAGCATAATCCATATTACGCGTGTATTGTGAAGGTTGCCACTATCATCATTCATTTAATTGACGCATGCCTAATCATCTTCTCTCTCTCCCCCTTGATTAAAGAAAATGTTTGGCCTGTTCAACTTATCTCTCTACCTTTATTAAAGACAACGTGTGTGCTTGCATGCAACACTCGTCCTTTTTTATGCTTGACCGCGTTCTCTGTAAGCCTTTATGAGTGTCCTCTTTGCTATCTTTGATATTCGCTCTCTTTTTTCTCTACCGATACTTTTCTCATTTTCTCTCAAATCTCTGCTCCTTTCTCTTTCTTTTTCCTCTCATGGTTGTCTTCTGCCGGTGTAGTGAGCTTGGTTGTCGCCGAGTTTGACCTCTGGTGATCGGCGTGCTGTCGTTGGTGGTGTTTTTGTGGTCTAGGAAGGTTGGTTTAATTGGTATAGTCGTTTAAGTTTAGCAAAGGAGTTTATGTTTTGTTAGTGGTGTAATATGTACACAAATTTTCTGAGACACAGTCGTGTAACATAGTATCTTTTAAGTGTTTTGGTCGTTACATGTTTTTATTATTTTCGTTTTTTACTAAGAGTTATAGCAATGCAATGATTTTATGTGCTCACGTTATCTCTGTGACAATGCGCGGGTTGCAAAATCTAGTTACCATTAAATGTTGCGTAATTACTCAAAGGTAATCATTTGTTTTGGTACTATAAATAGGTTTACGGGTTGATTCGTTTAACCTCAAAACAACCCACTTATACTTATATGTGTCAAAAACATAAAATCAAACTCATATGCAATTAATTTTTTTTAGCCCATGTCTCGTTTAATTCATTTATCGAAACAATTCAAACAGGATAACATATCAACATGAACATAAGACCAACATAAATATGACATGTTTAAATAAACATATCAATCTAACCGGATCATGTTTATTAAACGAGTTATACATAGCAGTGGAAAACTAATAGTTTTTCGCTCCGAGAAAATGTAAACCTTGCTTTTACTAAATCAAAACATAACATATAAATCATAAATGCATTATGCATCTAAACAACATAATCATAAAACTCAATATGTGATGTATGATCCATAGTATGACTAGGAATCTTGTCAAGTTTAACCGGATTACCTTTCCCACCAATCAGTTTAGCAGGGTTTCCAACCGCAGTCGTCCTCGCGGGGACATCTTTCACCACCACAGACCCCGCCCCAATCTTCGCCCCTTCACCGATCCTCACGTTTCCCAAGACACAAGTCCCCGCCCCTATCAAAACCCCGTCACCCACCTTCGGGTGGCGGTCTCCGCCACTCTTTCCTGTGCCACCCAATGTCACATTATGCAAAATCGACACGTTGTCTCCTATCACCGCGGTCTCTCCTACCACGACTCCGGTAGCGTGATCGAGCAATAACCCACGCCCGATCTTCGCTCCGGGGTGGATATCCAAAGCTAAAACCTCGGAAACCCGGTTTTGGATCAAAAGGGCCAAGATTTTTCTGTCTTGTAACCATAGTTTGTGTGCAGCCCTGTGAGCAATGAATGTCAAATATGAGATTTTCTTATATTCTTTCCGGCATAATTGCATATTTTCCTCTCTAAACTTATAAGATTATATATTCTCTGAAATCAATACTTAAAAAGTATTGACTATTGTACATTATATGCATCGAAAACTTATCGTTTAGGGAAATAAAAAATTTTGCTCCAAATTAAGGGATATATGCAATTTCCTCAATTATTTATTTCTTTTATTATTTGCGTCTATGAGAAAAGTTATTAGCATCCTTAAAAGTTTATAAAATAAAAATAAACATTTACGTTATCCGGTTTGCAAATCTAATCTAAAATTCTAAAAAATTTAAGTATATAAGAAAAGTAAAAAAGTATATCTAAAAATATAAATAAAAACAAATCAGGGGAGAATAAAGAAAATTGAGAAAGGTGAAAAAAGAAAGTTATGAACACTGATATATGTGAGACTGACAGTAGACACGGTTTGTAAAATGTTATCCGGTTTTATACGGCTTGACCGGTCCAACCGGTTGACCGGTAAAACATCCGGTTCAATATTAGATCCACTATAAAAAAACCTTACCTATGAGCTTGACAAGCAAGAAACCCCTTGAAGTGCAGGAAACAGTGGACATAGCTAAAACAAGCAGGATCTCTTTCCTTCACAGCTTTCAAATCATCTTTAACCGCTTCAATGATTTCTTGATCCTCTGTGAACACACCCATGAAAAGATCATGTAGGGTGGCACTTGGGAGGCTCAAATTACACAGCTTTATAGACAGATGATGAGATAGAGCACTCTCAATGGTCTGATGAGATAAGATTGAGGTGAGATAGTAGTTTGATAAGATGGGTTCTTGATCCACATCAGATCTTGCTTCATCTTTCATTATCAGCCACACATCATTTTCAGGGGTGGATTTTGTGTGGATCTTGGAGGTGGGTGTGAAGGAGATTTGATAAAGATTGTTGGGTTTGAGGGTTTTGAGGGATTCAAGAAGTTGGGTTCTTGAATGGGGTTTTTGTGGGTATGATGAAGCATGAAAATATTGGGGTAATGATCTAAGAAATTTGTGTGATTTAGAATGAAGAAGATGATGGTGGTGGTGGTGGTGGTGATAATGGAAAACAGAGGTCAAAATGGTGACTTTTTTTGTCTTCATGGAGAGCAGAAAAAAAGTATTAAGAATTTAATCAAGAGAAAGGGTTTTTGAAGGTGACTGTGTCAAGTGGGAGGGATGGAGGATGGGAGTGGGACCCGGAATTATTGTGGGTTTGATTTTCGGTTCGGTTTATTTAGTTTTCAGATTATATTCTGTTAATCAAACTGGTTTGTATTATAAATTTGTTTAACTTAACTAAATAAATCGAACTAAAAAACGTATAAATTTAAAAAAAAATCAAGTTCAACAAGTATTCTTATTACTTATTTGGTTTATTCAGTTAACCGAATTTAAAAACTATATACCTGTTAACCGAATCAAAAACCAAATTCACGATTCAAATACGATAGAAACCAAAGGGGAAACCAAATTCACAATTTAGTTTGGTTTTTCAGTTAGAATACAATTCGAGTTTTCAGTTTTTTTTTTCCATTCACTTAGCATGTAAAAACTTTGTTTTTATAAGGAGCATGTGCGGTTTCATACTCAAGAGAGTTTCATTTTACTATTTTTTTTCATCATATTCACAAGTTCACATTTAATAAATCCAGCTTTAGTAATTAGTAAACGATTATTATTAAAATTGATAAAATTACATAATATTAACTAAACAACATCATAGAAAACTGATTAAAACATTCTTACATATTAAAGACAAGATAAACCAAGTAGATGTTCGAGAATTTTTTTAAGTTTATTAGTTCAAAACCTTTACGAATCGACTCTTCAAGACGGATTTCATACACTTATCAACTAAACCCTATACTCCTCGCTAGGTTTCAATAATATTTCACCGTTTTAATAAAAAAATCAACTACCAATTATCTCTAGCCCAATTGGCTAGAGGGAGGTACCCAAGATATTATGAATGGAAGGTCTTGGATTCAGGTCTCACTTGTAACAAAAAAATAAAAATGAGGGTTACAAGTTGAGCCACGGGGTTTTCTCACCTATGGTGAATTTCCTCCTGATGGGGATTGGAGATGATCGAGCGGATGGTGTAAATGCCCCCGTCAGTTATTCAAATTTGTCGTTCAAAAAAAAAAATCAACTAAACCCTATGCATTTTGAAATGAACATATTATAATTTAATTTTGTAAAGAATATAATATCTATACACCTTTTTATGGACCTATCTTTGAATGATGGGGCCAGAAATAACTAGAATGATTATTATAAAGTTATAACAATAAGTTATTAACAATAACAATTATGTAGATGGGGCCATGCATCATTGTGTTGATGTGAGTTTAAAACATGCAAAATTACAAGTATAATTAATTTACCATAAAATATCTAGATGTTATTCAGAAAGATAAAAAATCTAATGCTACAATCATAAAAAAAACACACAAGAAAACGATATTGATAACCTGATCAACACTTCCACTCTTACAATAAGTACATCAACTAATACGAAAGCTAACAGAAAAGTCCCGGACCCAACCCGACCCATCCATAAACCCGACAACAAACAAATGTACATCTTTCGATGAACAATGTACAAGTCATCAAAGCATTAATCCGCTTTCAAATCCGAAAGCACCCACCATTGGGTGCCTTTCTCCTAGTTAGATGTTCCTAAAACAATGAGTAAAAAACAAGTACAAATTCTAACCTCACTTTTTACCACTTTTATACACAAACCGCCATCCGGTTTTTTCGCAAATTACGCTTCCCTGTTTTCGCTTGTATCCTCGCCTAGTTCAACAGTTTGTAAATTATCATCAAGAGCCGAACTCGGGTCTTTTTCTTTCTCATGGAACTCAGGGTCAGGGTCACCCTCTTGAGTTGGTTTGATGTCATTAAACTCAGGATCGACGGGTTCAGGGTCAACGGGTTCAGGGATTTGTTTAGATGAAATGGGCGAGTTTTCGGGTTCGGTCTCATTGCTGGCAGAAACTAATGAAAGGATGTTGGGTTTTGTTTCTAGGTTGACCCAATGGTCTCCCACCCAATCTCTTGAAAGCCTTATGTTCTTTTTGTGCAGTTCAAGAAACAAGTTTTCACCTGTTGTCAACCAAGAGAAAAACCAACAATGAAAAAAGAAATTACAAAGAACAAATTCAAAATAGGTTTGTGGCTCGACTCGGCTCATTTTGACCCGTGCTAAAAAATGATCCGCTTTAACTCGTTACTCAATTGACCAACCCGCCTATTCAACCACCTTTAGTGATTTATATAAAGCTTAAGCTATCGTAATATGGCTCGAGGATTATAAAATCAAGAACGAATAAAAAAACCAACTTTTTATTGATTTAAATCAAGAACTTACCAGGAACATAAACTTTAACATCTCCATCACCAGATTCACCAATTCCAGTCACAACCCCTTCCCACCATCCATCACTCCACCACCCGTCCACCGGGGAACCAACCTCAAAAGCGACATATATTTCGTCTTCCATGCGAGCGGGCCTTGTAGTGGGCCGGCCCGGGCATCTTATCCCAAGTTTATCAGGCATGGCCAATCTAAAAGCTGGAACCCATTCCTTCAAGTGTAAAAAGAAAAAATAAGTCAAAATCAACGTCAAACGTTGTGTTTTATCTCAAAAAAATCAAATCTTTTCAACATATACTTTGAGAATTACAAGTCAGAAAAAATAAGTCAAAATGAACAAGCTTAGCCCGTTCTATATAAAAATGGGTCCATGGGGTCAAACGTTAGGTCAAATCATAAAAACATTAGTTAAAAGAGGAACAAAATCAAACGGGTTGAAAGTCGTCCAAAGCGCATATTCTTAATGCGTACAACCTCCCAAATCTTTTTAACAAAATAAACATTAGTGTTGTGGTCAACCCAACCTGGCCCGGCCCGTTTTCAAACCATTTTCTTTAACCCAAACCCAAATGCACAACATAAGTCAAAACCAGATCTAATATATTACTCATTTTTAAACCATTTTTAAACCATATAACAAAGACCACAAAAGCAAAAAGGACAGCACAAATTAAAAATATTAAAAAGAATGGAGTATACAAGAAATTCATACCTCAAGATTACCACTTCCACCTTCATCCTTCAAATCATCATATTGAACTCTTAACTGTCTCCTAGTAACTTGCAATATAGTACATCTAAACCAACATCCCCGAATACCACTATCTAAGCTCAACAATTCTATCTTTTCATTAACCTTAAAAGGCATGATATTTGAGGCCCGGTTTTTCACATACTTCGGGATAAGCTTTCTTCTCAAAATCTCATACTTGACATCCATGCAGGTCGAATTACACGGCGCCACCCATTGTTCTCTAGAACTCCTACGTCTTTTAGCTCCCAGCTTAACAATATCTCCCGTGCTATTTTCTTCATCCTCAAGAAAATCGGTATCAAGGATCAAGAAAACAGACTGGTCAAAATACCCACATAATTTACTCAACTTAAACGGTTTCACACGGTTGTTTTTAAACTGTCTCACACAAAGATGGACCCGGGTCAATAAATCTTCCGGAAGCATAGATGCACATTTATCGTAATGTTCACGGGTCAAAACAAGGGACGGGCCATCAACACACTCGACACTGATAACTTGTGCATAAGGGGTGATAAAAACCTCTTTTGGGTGAGGGTTTTTAAGAGTAGTGGCAGCTTGTACTTCTTGAGTGTGGTGAAACCATCTCACTTTGACCTTTTTTTGACGTTTTCGGTCTTCATACATATCTTCAAGATATGCAAGATGGCGAGTTGCCTCTTCGGACATAACATAAACAAACGAGTGTACCTGAAATCACAAAAATTAGTTATTTATGGAAAGTTTGGACTCACGTTTAGTTTGGCGGAAAAATGGACAGCAATTTCGACCCTTTACTTATGATAGAGTTTGGTTCGGGTTATGTTTAAGCTCTAACAGGTCAAAAATGTGAAATAAAAATAGCCTTAAAGAAAACATGTCAAGTGGATTGATCGGTTCAAAAGTCGCCCAAAATAGTTTCTAATACATAAAACCTCCTAAATTACGAGAATCAGCATAAATGAAACCAAACTGATGACTTAGATGGCTTCTAAAGTTGTTTTAATACTTGAGTGGCATTACTGAAAACTTTTGAATAGTTGGGTGGCCTATGTATAAATTATCCCTTTGTTTTATTAGTACATATAATATAAAGTAATTATTATTGGTTTGGCACACAACCACCCTAGCTCTTTATACAAAATTATATATCATATTATCATGTACATGTATAGTGTAAATCTATAAAAACAAATACAAAAAATTACTACTCAATTTAGTTTAGCGGATGAGAAATCAAAAACCTCGACAATCAGAATATGAAGAAATAAAAAACTAAAAAAATGACAATGTCTGAAGTTCAAAAGTCAAAAGCATGGGGTGGGCTCATAACTAAGTGATTTGTAAGACTAAAAACTGAAGAATTAGTATAACAAAAAATATAACAAATACTTACTGCTATTGTAATCCCGTTCCTTCGAAAGGCGGGAAAATGTTTGAGTTGTTTACTGCAGGTCCATGCTACACCTGACCACACTGTATCCAATATCCGTGATTTCAAATTTCTTGCAAGATGATTCTGATATAAAACAACTCCTCCTGAAATGTGATCACTTTTAGGGGATTCTGGATTTGAAGTTTAAAACAAAAACTCTGTGAGTATCTGGTCATCTAGTATACAACTTTACACATCATGGAAACAGTCGAATACAAAACAACATTTTTTGTTCATGTGACGTCTTACAAATTGCCTTTTTCTAAAAGTAAATCCAATATAAAAAAATTGGGATAATTTCAAATATATCCTAAAGGTTTAATTTTACATATATGTCCTAAATTACAGCTTGAACCAGGTCTTAGGGAGCAGTCTCTTTACCCCATTGGGATGGAGATCAGGTTTTCCCTCCCCCCCCCCCCCCCCACCCACCCACACCTTTTTAATTGGATTTTGCTCCGTATATTTGATTGTTTGTTTATTGTTCTAAATTTAAGTTCATTTAACCATTCAAAATACTAAAAACCGTATTTTATCATTACAACTTGTAGAAGGATGTAACGAAACTAATCCTTAGAAGTTTGTACCACAGAATAGATCTGCACAAACCAAAAATAAGAATATGTATATATGTGATTCGGCAGCTTGCATGATCTATTGTCAAAGCTAGGGTTTTATTACTTATGTAAGATTATTGCTATACTAGGAAAAATCATATGAAAAACAAATAAGTAAAGAAAACATCATCATTATTATTGTAATCGCCATACATAGTTGTCAAAGGCGCAACAAGGCGAGACGCAAGCAAAATGCCTTATAGCGAGATTTTGTAATTTCTGGCCAGCTTGTTCTAAAACATTCAAAATTGGCCTGGAACAAACCTAAAAACATGTCTAAAACTCCGAAAAATGGCATGTTTATGCCATGGCCTTGCTTATCTCGGGCCCTCGGTTTTTAAGCGCCCAAGGCTCACCCTTTGCGTTATGAGTGTGCCTTGCGCCTTTGACAACTATGTTACCATAATCATTTTCTTACAAAGAAAACGGCAAAGATGATAGTTAATAGAAAAGTGAACTTTTTACACATGTGAATTAAAAATACAATTACAATAGTATCTTTCTCTTTATCCAAATTCAGCTTCAGGTGTCTAGATCTAAAGTGACAATTTGAACTAGAAAGTTGATCAATTATGATTACAATATTTTAATTATGCAGGCCAAAACTCAAATAATTGGATTGGGAAAGCCAGACATATAGACCCCCCCCCCCCCCCCCGAAACCACACACAAGTTTCGAACGGAAAACATTTTTCAGAAGACCAACTTAGGTATTCACTAAATGATTCATCATAACTTAAGCCAGCTTATCAATCACATATTCAGTTATACAAAATCAAACACATCAAGCTTCTCAGCCCTAAAATGGCAACTTATATTACATTTAAAGTGCAAATATACAATAATGGCTAATGCCATAACATATATAGACATTAGTATAAAGTATGCAAAATGCTTAGTAAGAAATCGAGAAACTTACTCGAAAGTTCACCTTGGCGGTGCTGTTTTGATAACATAGAAGTCAGCCAGTTCACAACCTCTCTCCTTGACCTCCATCTATACCCTGCATTGACCGGATTCTCAGCCTCGTTGACTTTCAAGAAATCCTCAGCAACCACATAAAACATATGCCTAACACTCCTTTCAGTTCCCACAACTGCTAAAACCGATTCACCCGATACATCTTTCAAGAAATAGTGAACTACCCTTTTGCCCCTTTCTTTTGAAACATAGTGCTCTTTCCATTCCACAAAACATTTACCATTTTCAGCCATGTTTTGAATCAGAATATGCCCACTACACTAACAACACAAACTAGAACCCTAAAACTGCAAACCCTAATTTACAAAGTAACATTATAACCTACCCCCATTAATATTTAACAAAAAAGCATTTACCCTACAATCTTGTGCAAATTTAAGTTAGAAAAGACCCAATCTTTAGCAGATATATACCCTAAAATTCAAGAAATAGGAACTGGGTACTTCATAACGCTAAGAAAGAACCTAGATAGAGACTATTTTCTTGAAGATCTGACTGTAACAAATCAAGAATTCTGACCCAAATTACAAAAAGGGCAGGACTTTGAGAACCCTTTTGCGAACCATTTCTGGGTATCTGAGAAGACTAAAGGGAGCTACTTTATGGTGGTTGGAGACGGAGGATGATGGTGGTGTAGGTTCAAGAAACAGATTCAAGAAACGTGAAGTTGTTGTGACTAGGATGGATAATACATGTGTACATGTGGAGAGAGAAAGAAGATGAGATAAAATTGGGGGATTGTGTTTACTGGAGCAGCTGGAGGGGGTGGTGGTGAGTGAGGGGAAGATGAGATACTGGTGGGTGGGTAGCCGGGCGGTAGGGAAAGGGGACAGAAATCAAGAAATCAAGAAATCATATTTGCTATAGAAAAATGTTTTATGTAATATGTATGGTGTGAATGATAGGAGGCAAGTTTTCTCTGAGTGACCCTATGGGGCCACAAAATGATGCCCAGCAAGTCCACACAGGGTGACCATCTAATCTACTAATGGCCATCTAATTCCCGGCCATGGCTACTATACTACATATGATCACCATCAAGTTGTCTTCTTCAAATTACCTTCCCATGGTTTTTCTTCTCTCTTATCAAAACCTTTTGGGACACATTGATGGCCCTTATTCTCCTCGGACGACCACTATTTGCATCCAAGGCAAAGACTCCTATAATTCGACGAATACTTCCTAGTGTTGTACCTATCAACGTGCCATTCTTACCCTACATTCCTCTCTCACTGAAGAGGTTATTGCAGAGGTTATTGGCCTCTCAATTGATCGTCATGTATGGACTGTTCTTGAAACAACCTATAACATTTCATCGGTGGAACCTGTCCACACCGTCTGTGATCAGCTTCGACAACCATATGGATAGTTTGTTTTAAAATTTCAACTAATTGGGACATTTGACGAAACCAATTCTTTATCGGGAACATTTTAATATTAATAATTCATACTACTTTATTTTCCGTTATCGCACACATAATTTCACGTCAGAGGCCTATTGCAAAATGACTGCTCCTAAGGTGAGACTAAAGGATCTCCATTCTTACCGCAAAAAGACTAAAGACAAAAGATGAACCTTGTGATCCATAGCATGAACATCTATCTGTATACATTGCTCTCGTTGTAGCAACATGCCAACATCAACCTATGTTGAAACAAGAATCTCATCTGGTACCAAAGCGTTAGCCTCATTTAAAATGTAATGTTAAATAAAAATCTTATAAAAACACTATTATAGTATTAATTACTAGATCTAACATCGATGATACCCAAACCAAAACTTGATTTACTCAAAAATATCTATTACAAACTGAAAATATAGAAATAACACTTGCAACGTATCTAAATAACTCTCAAGAAACAGAAGATCAATCAAGAGAAATGAACTCTGCGATCTATCGGTTAATTCTTCAATACGCTGAACCTGAACAAGAAACGAACCCTAGATCAGAGAACGTGAGCAAGAATGGAGAGGAATCAATACATATGTGGTTGCTCAGAAGGTCTCGAATACGCTATGGTTCCTTAAGTAATAACCAAGTGGAATCGGATATAATACGGGTCTTGACCCATGACCCACGAGACAACAAGGTTTGAATTAATAATGAAAATGAATTCTCATTTTTAACAAAGTGAATGAATCTTGAGTTGTTTTAATTGTTTTTTTTATAGTGACTAGTGAATATATTTGAAAGACATTGATGGTAAGTGTTCACTTCTTTACAAACATGATGTGGATTTGAGCACTAGAAGATGTAGGTTGTAATGAACTATGTAAAAACTTAGTTGTTGAAAACAAAAAGACTAGTGAATACGAATGTATTATAAGAAATGCTTTTTATGGTAGAAAGTTATATTAATTTATTTTTTAACAATTAAATCATCACATCTCTAATTTAGAGAACCTTAAACCACAACATTTTGGTTAGAAAGCCATCACTTTACCATCAAGCTACTCCTTAAGAAACAACGAGATTCTAAAAGGTATATAAAACCGATCAATATAACATACATATAGAGTAAAAACATTGAGCTGGAAAAGATATAGAAATCCAAAATGGCAATGCAGAAAATGTGGTAAAACGAATTACATTAACTATTCCAAGAAAAATCAAAATTGTGGGTTAATCATCTCCATGTTGAAACGTAAACTCTAGGCCGCTTGATTGTGAGATCCAACCTTTAAAGAACATGTTTAGTATTGAAACCTTTCTTAATGTAGTCTATAATGGTCTCTTGCAAATTGAATGTATACATGTTTGTACGACAAGTAGCTTTTGAATATATTCTTTTGACACCCCTCCCTCCAAAAAAACCAAACTAACTACCGAGTCTCTCCTCAAAGTACAAGGTAGAATCTTGACGTTGGTCCAGTTTTATAATTGTGTAGCTGTCATGGTGATATGAATAGTAACTTTTGGTCAAATTATGACCTGTCACGTGACATGTTATGTTTTTTTTAATTATTGTAAATCGTAATTTTTTTAAGTTGTCCTACTAATGACTTACCATATACGACAAGTAGCTTTTGAATATATTCTTTTGACACCCCTCCCTCCAAAAAACCAAACTAACTACCGAGTCTCTCCTCAAAGTACAAGGTAGAATCTTGACGTTGGTCCGGTTTTATAATTGTGTAGCTGTCATGGTGATATGAATAGTAACTTTTGGTCAAATTATGACCTGTCATGTGACATGTTATGTTTTTTTAATTCATTTTTAGATCGTTTTTCCTGTTTCTAATTCTTTCTAAATCATTTCTCTAAAATGTTTCACTGGTTTTAGTTTCACATCGCTCACTCCTTTTGATGTTTGCACAAGTATAATGAATCACCACGTGCTATACAAAGCGGGCATGCACAACAACACATGCACCCCAATATCTTGTTATTAATCAAAATTTGTTCGTTATACAAATTGACAATGTAATCTATTACCAGTAGAAGACGAGTAATATAACAACAATAATCATACCCAAGTAAAGTCACACCAGAAACACAGAGAGTACTTATTAGTAGGGTTTGGAAGGGGGGGGGGGGGGGATGTAGGCAACATATATAACAACGACAATCATACCCAATAAAGTCACACAAGAAACACAAAGAGTACTATAAGTAGGGTTTGGAAAAGGGAGGGGGGGGGGATGCAGGCGACATTACCTCACCGCAAAGGATAGAGAGACTGAGTCCAGAGAGACCCCCAACTCCAACCCACCTGATGACGCAACCGTGAGAATAAAGAAAACTAGACGCACTAGCGAGAAGAAAGAAATGAGAAGGAAAGCCGCCGGTAAGAAGCCAATAAAAGAAGGGGCACACCAAAAGAAAAATTAAAGTGATATCCCCCCCCCCCCCCCCCTCCCCCTCACCCAACCTCCTCTAGGCATCCTTAGCTTTAATTCTTACGCCACCACGATTACGTATCCTCGGCCATATCCTCAGAGATGTGACAAATTTAACAAATCCTGCCTAATGTGCTTATCCCATGCCAAGTTTGGTTTGACAATGCAACATATTTACTTTTACCAACATTTTGTCGTTTTTCATTAAAACTATCATCACAATATGTCTTCGTTATCTATGTTTTAGTACTTAAAACAGATTCGTAGCAACGTCATAAAACAGATTCGTAGCAACTTCATACAATTTACTTTACGTAACATCAACAATACGCGACTTCACCTACCTAATTTAAAATTTAAAAATAAATATGAACTTCTAACCATAACATTCCATTCCCAAGTTTACTTAAAAAGTGAGGTTTTACTCTACGCATGATAAGTCCAGAGTATCCGGTCCCAATATCTTTTGTGATTAGTTTTTTTCTGAACAAACATTTAAGCGAGGATATGATCGGGTAGACGGTTTAAACCCCGTCGGTGATCTAAAACCCGTCGTTTAGGAAAGAAAAAAAAAAGAGTGAAGTCTGGGAACGGAGTATAAGGATTTAATTTAACTCCATTAAACATAAGTAGAGTCTTCTCCTTCAAACAGCAACTTCAGTTAAATCTTCGAGGAGCTAAAACATCGCTCAATTCAATAACCTCATTAGCTTCTGATTCTTATTCATCTCACCGCAATGGCGGGGGGAATAGCTTTGCTAATGGATCTACTCAGGAAGAATCCCAGCCTCAATGGTCAAACCCTACATTCTACCGGCTTATACTCCGCCACGCTTGCCGCCTCCTCCGCCGCCGCCTATGTCGCCGCCGGCACCCCCTTCGCTTCCAGGACTTTGTTTGGGTACAATATCTTTTTTCCTTTCATGTATTTAAGATTGTTTTAAGATCTACAGTCATTTTTTTTTTTGTTATTAATCGTGTATTTTGATCCCCTAAAAGTAAAGTGACCAAGTGTGTTTTAATCTGATTTTTGGGGATGGATTTGAGAACTTTTAATTAATCGATTCATGGGGATTTAGGGATGTTGCTGTTTGGGATTGCTTATTTAAACTACACAAGCTTATAAACAGAGGCAGATAATAACAATCTGATATTAACCCAAACGGGTCACAGGGAGTTGGGTCAAATAACCCGAATCCCAGCCAGTTTTTAGATTAGTGGAAAAGTGGGGGCTGAATGCTAGGGGAATAAATGCCATCAACTCTGAATTTTCCTTTTTAAGTATCTTTTGTTTTCACTTTTAGAGTTTTAGTCTTGTTTATATTCTGGAAAAAAAAGTATCTTTGTATTGGAGACTTGCCCATCTCGAATTGGGTTGAGTTCATCATGAATCCAATCTGTTTGTTTCCCTTAGTTTTCTAGATTCTATGAATGGTTCCATTGATGGGAAACAAAGAGGAGAATATGATTTTGAATACCAGGAGTTCTTCTCAACTAAATCAATGTGAAGGTCAGCCACCATCACCTAATGAGACTGATACTATTGTTGCTCAATTAGCGGAAATCAAAGTTTTGTTTTGAAGTACAAGTTCTGTGCAAGGACAAGTTCGAGTGGATCGGGTCTGAAAGTTTGGGTTTGAAGTATTAATGAAACAATATCAAAGAATATCTGGGAATGTTTTGGCAGTTGAATAGTTGGCGAAATGGCCTTCTCTAGAATCTAAGGATCATGAAGTTTTGGGCATTCTTATAGAACTAGAATGTTGGGATGATAATGCTTGTAGGATTCCATTTAACATAATAATAGGGGCATCTTCAGAACTAACTATTTTTTCCATTAGGACGAGTGTTGAACAAGACATAGGTGATAGAGTAATGATGGGGTGCTACCAGAAAATAGCCTCGACAACCAATCCAATACATGTGATACGAGTCTGGTGGGTGGATATAGGTCACTACACCCATTGCTCACATGCCATGTCCTGCATTTCAGCACTTGCTAGTCAAGCCCGAACATAGCCTTAGCCCTTAACTCCTTAAGAGTCTGCCGAGTACCAAGAGGTGGAAAAAGGACCCGCAACACTCTAAGATGACACACGACCAGGTTTATGACACCAGCTAGCACATCCTGAGCCGAATTACTTCATCTCGACTTGAGGACAAGTCGTGTCTCTGGGCAGGAAGTACTGATACGAACCACATGGGTCATGGGAGCTGGGTCAAATAACCTGAATCCTAGTCCTGCCCCAAGACCAAGTCAAGCCAGATTTTAGATTAGTGGAGAAGTGGGAGCTGAATGCTAAGGGAAAATCAAATAATTACCTATCAACTCTACTTTTCCTTTTTAACTCTTTTAAGTATCTTTTGTTTTCATTTCTAGATTTTTAGTTTTGTTTATTTTCTGGCAAAGTTTCTTCGTATTGGAGACTTGCCCTTCTCGAATCGAGCTGACGTCATCATCAATCCATTCTGTTTGTTTCCCTTGGTTTTCTAGATTCTATCATGATACCTATTAGAATAGCAAACAACAAACATATCAAGCAAAATCTCACTCATACGGTGGGGTCCGAAGAGGATGAGGCGAGGGTAATCCTTCCCTCTATCCCATTAGATAAAAAGGATGCTTCCAAAGAAACCTTGACTGGAGAAAATCTCCTTTCTTTTTTAAGTGGAAAATACAGACAACCATAGTTCTCAAAAGAGCACCAAGCGCTAAGGTGAGGTGTAGGAAAAACATCTTGCGACCATTCAGGCACTCCGGCGAGCTTTTAACGAGATTCTGGCCATCCTAGAGAGACCCTTACTTGGAAAATCTTTTTTTCTTTTTTAAATGGAAGTTATGGATAACCATGGTTGTCAAAAGCGCACCAAACGCGCACCTAGGCACTCAGGCAAGGCGAGATGTAGGAAAAATGCCTCGTCGCCATTCAGGGGCTCCCGCAAGCTTTTAGTGAGATTCTGGCCAGATTCTGTCAAAGTTCTGTCGAATTCGGGTGAAATTCTATAATTTCTAGCCAAACTAAACCAGCCTTAAACAAGCCTAAAACATGTTTAAATCCCCTAAAAACAACACGTTTATGCTATCCACCTTGCTTATCTCGGACCCTCGCTTTTTAAGCACCTTGCGCCCAGGGCCCCAGGCCCATGGCTCTCCCTTTGTGCCTTGAGTGCTCCTTGCATCTTTGACAACTATGCAGACAACATACAATAAAAAGCAAGTCTCATACCAGAATTTTTTAGTAGCAAAATATAAGGAACATGAAAGCATAAAATCCCCCAGACTAAAGTGTCTATACCAACGACATGTCGACACACCTAAGACTAAATGCGAACCTGGGAAGTATCTAATCAGTTCAAAACCAACAATTTCATACTGCATATTGGAAACGCCTGATGTCACCTGAATTTTCTCCATCCTAACACTTAAAATGGCTTATCTGCTGTAAAAGAATGCAATGAGCAGATAAGTTATTTATATAAGCGGTCCCAAACGCCCCATAAATGTCTATTTCTTGTTTAGGGATTGTGAATTTCATATTAAATTGTTATGATAGAAAACTAACCACCCTAATATCTATGTCAAGATTCAAAATGTCTAACGATTCATAATGCCAATGAAACAGTTTTAGCGGAAAAGGATTTGCTTATTGTGACGTGGGTGCTAATCCACCTCTTTCGACCGGAGATTATCTTACTAGTTTAAGGACTGCGTCTGAAACAATCTTCAGGCATGACACACTGAACTATAGGACAAAAGAATATTCCATTGAGCTAAAGCCATTGTTCTCGGCTTTCCAGCCGAGATCATTTGCATTGACATCATTGAGGTCTTTTTTATTGTTTTATTTGCCAATTTTGGTACCTAAAATAGAAGATGATGATGATGATTTCTTACCCGATTCTTCTGATGAGCATCATGTGGACTTGGTTGTACCCTTGAAGAGATCAGTAAAGCAAATTGTTCGTGAAGTAAGTATGAATTCATGTTTAAACTAAAACATTATTGTTTCTAAAATTTGTTTTTTTGTGGTAATGTGTTCTAATTGAGTTGCATGCAAATTCGGTTTGAGTTGTTGAATTTTAAGAGCAATTTGTGTTATGGCTTTTAACTTTTTCTTTTCAATTTAACCATCAACGAAAATACACGTTTTTCTTTTTGATAGGAGTTTAGGGTGCATTTGTATCAAGGGTTTTGGAATCAAGGAAAGGAGTGATTCTTAATCAATGTTGTTTGGTATTTGGATTTTGAAATAAAAGTAGGAATGAGTTTGAAATAGCATTGAAGCTCTAATCTCGTGTTTAAAACTGCAATCGTAGGTCTAGCTTTTTTTATTATTTTATATAAACCTTGTACTGATATTTTCTTCATTTCAGACTAGTGTTGTTACCACTAGACGTGTTCTGGAACGGCTTGTTGTTCACCATTTTTCACAGCGTGCTGCATGGAAGCTTCTTAAAGGTAAATATTCTACTGTTAGTACCACTTGTCAGTTTCATATAGATATAATAAAATAACCAGTTTTTTTTCTTGTTTATGTCAGATGTCCCAAAGTCCGCCATGCGCAAAGCTAACAGGCGGATGCCAATCTATACTTACTTCTTTTGTGTCAGCAGAACAACATTTAGAGGTCAGTTATGTACTCATGGTTTCACTGGTTTCAGGCTTTAAACTTTGTAAATATTTAAGAATATGTTTATTTGAATATATCTTAATAATATATTAATTAGTGGAAAAAATTCACGCAATAGTAACAAAGTTTCTCATTTGTTCGAGTAGAGTCACTCAAAGTTTTGTTGTTTCTTTAAAGTCACTCATCATTCCTTAGGTGTTCCAATCTTGTGATTTTTTTTTTATATTAATATTGATGATAATTTTTTTTGTAAATGATACTTAAAAAAGAAAATTGTATATTTTTTTAATACGATATTGTGGAAAAAGATTTTTTGATCCATGACACTATTGTGGCCCTCGTCTTAGTGTTTTCAGTATAGAGCTCATTGGCTTTTTATACCCTGCATGTTAGATCTATAAAGAACTTTATGTGACCATGGATGAAGATACGGGAGATGAGGTTTTTAACCATCTTTGGTTCTTGTAGTTCATTGCTGCAAAAGGCGAGGCGAAACGCCTTGCTGCCATCTCAGCGCTCTGGCTAGATTCTAGCGAGATCCCGCAAAGTCCAGCGAAATTTTGTAGTTTCTAGTTAAACTGTTCTGAAACTTTCAAAAATGGCTTGGAACCAACCTAAAACAGTCTATACTAGCCCTAATCAAACCTAAAACCCTTCAAAATGGCATGTTCATGCTATACATCTTGCTTATCTTAGGCCTCACTTTTTAAGCGCCTTGTGCCTTTGACAACTATGATATAGTTGTAGCAAATTAGTCATCTACTCGTGAAATTTTTAAATATATGTAGTGAGTGGAACTATAAATACCGTAGTTAGAATTGCTCACGTTACTATAAATTAGTGTTCATTTCCGCATTTCGCCAACTACAATATGGTTGTTCGCAACAAAACTATTAATACGATGTTTAAAATATTTGTAGCTCAATGAAATTTTAGGAAATTGTATACACTATTGGGCTCAGTTTTCAGTATTTTCCCTCGTCAGTATGAGTTCGTATAGGCCTTAGCCATGATAAACACTAAAGAAATATTATTTATCTGAGCAGGCCACTTTTTAGGAGTTGCAGCATCATGGCTTGTTCAAGTTGGGATCGAATGTTATCGTTTTGTTCGTGACATTTCAAAATTTAACCAAGGGGAAGATGTTAATGTCGATATTGACCAGTCAGAACGAGCGAAAGCTCTTGGGAAAAAGGTGTGTGGTGCTACAGTTAGGTGTGGTGCATCACTAGTTTTTGCATCCATTGGAGCCGGGATCGGTGCAACACTTTTCCGCCCATCATCTGGTCAAGCAGTTGGTAAGCATCACATCACTCATTTGAATTACAAACACCAGAATCGCATCATAACACTTTTTTTAGAGTTTCATTTGTTGACAGATGATTATCTGCTGATTGTGATTTTATCCCATAATAACTTTTAAAACACATTTACATTACTTTGTAGTAAATTAAAATTACTTATCTTTTTAACCTAATTTGAGCAATTTTTATTTTCATTTTGCAAGCATATTTTTATTTATCTACAGAAACTTCATTTTTGGTGTTTATTTATTAATTTTTAACTATACAGAATTTGGCAGATATTTCCAAGCCACCTAGGGTCGTTCATCAAATCGACTTTTTGGGTTATTTGAATTTTGATGTTTTGAGTTTTGAAAGTGAATTCTAGTTCGAGTTTGGAAATTCGAATTCTGGTTGATTCAAATAAACTGAATTACGAGAAAAAATAAATAATATGTTTAATAAAAAGGAACATAAAAATATAAACTATAAAAATGGTGTGTGTATATTATTTTGATATCAGATTGGTTTGAAAAATTCAAATTAGTTTGAAAACTAAGTTTGGAATTTGGTTCAAATTCTGATCATCTTGAGGAGATTTTAACGAGTTCTTTGTTTGTTTAGATTTGTGGGTTTTGACATATATGCATTGTTTTACAGGGTGTTTGCTTGGTGACATGGCTGGACCTATCATCGTATCGTTTTGTTTTGCCAGTTTTCCGCAGTTGGAACTTTAGAGCGATTCTTTTGGTTTCTATGGATCTCAGGTTTGACCAAATGTTTATAACAAAGGTTTTACTTGTAACAGTTGATGGTGAAACAATAGGGAGCATTACATTTGCGAGCATCATCATTGACAGCCAACTGTTTTAACAAATATTTTTTCCAGGTGTAACCTTCACAATAATATATGTGCATTTTGAATTTTATTTATAATTTTGTTATATGAGAGATTATGCTGAGTATGTTAGTTTTTGTAAAACAAAACTTAATATAGTCTTTATTTATTATTCATATGGTACATGCTATAATTACATTGGTTAATTGATATATATTCTAATGATCTCTTATGGTAATGTGGTAGCTGATATGCTCACTTCGAGTCATTCAAGTAAAATCGTCGAAAGAAGATGGTAGGCGGTTGTATTTATTTGAAAATAGTAAATAAACTCACGAGTCGTTCATAGACGAAAACTTTGTGTGTGGGCATACGCTCGCTCCTTTATAATAATGAATACATTTATTCTGTTGTTTTTTATTTATAATGGTTGATAACTCAAATATACATAACCTTTCTAATCATCATTTCTACAAAGACAAGAACGAAGAATACCATTTAAATCTCTTCACTCATTTATATATTTTTTATATTTAGCATGTGATGTGATTTACCCTATCAAAATCAAGTATGAATGTATGATAGTCATCACGCTGACATGCTAACGGTTGATCCAAACGGGTCAAAAAAATGGAGCTTAAGTTGGGTAAAATTTGGGTCAGTCACATTCACTTGGTTCCCCTCAATGCAATCCAAAAAGAATACACACAAGTTAACCATGGGTTGTGAATTGGTATTGCCTACCAAGATGTTGATTATCACATTTTTTTCAAAAAAATAAATAAATAATCATCATAGCCTCCTCTTATGTTTTCCTTTGATCAAATCAAATTGCGATGACATAAAACATCCCAAAGCAATGTAATTACAAAGAAGCATGAGTAAACAGAAAATGGCGAAAGAACTCAAACAGTTGGCACACACATTTATGACCAACTTGCTAAGAATATTTCACATAAATTAATTACGGACAAACTCATATAAGAAAAAAATCAACTGAAAATGTAAATCCCACTTTGATTAAGGGGGAGAACGAAACATTCCTCATAAGAGGCGGATACCTCTACCAAGAAGCGTTTTGCCTAGGCAAGCAATTCGTCAGGTGAAAAATAAACTGGGAGTTTCTTGATTGGCAATCCATCGGGAAAAGCAAACAATATTTTGGTACGGTTTGTTACAAATAGTATCAAAAACATGGGTCAGGTCAATGTGTTAGTGAGGACGTTGAGCTCCCTAGGGGGTGGGGGTGGGGTTGTAAATCTCACATTGGTTGAGTGGGAGAATAAATATTCTTTGAACCCTCTAACTTTTAAAGTTTTTATTTTTGTTTTAAGTTTTTTTGTCTTCTACTTTTGGCACGAAACTTTTAACTTTTCTACTTTCGCTTTTAATATACTTCTATAGTTTTATACTTTCACCACGAGACTTCTAAACTTTTACGTTTTAAACCACTTAATTTTTTTACTTTCGTTCACTATAGAAATTCAACCCCGCAGCAACGCGCGGGGTGGTAAACATCTCGTTATAATATATTCCAATACAATCTTACAAATGAAAACAATGAGACTTTTCGCTCCCCCCCCCCCCCCCCCTCCAAACTTTTCGGTGAAGCTTCGCTAATGTATATCACTTGTACATTACGCATACAGAACATCACAGAACTTGTATAATGTACACATTTTTTTAATAATTTAATAATGATATAATGGTCTCTTATTTCCATTATAAAGCAAAAAAAGGAAAAGAAAAAACAGGAATACACATGTAAGTATTGATGGAAGGTTTGGGTTTTGGTAATTCAATGAATCAAAATTACATTGATTTTGCGGGAGGCGAGCTTCATTGAACCAATTTGCAAGCTGTAAAATTTTAGAAAACAACAAAAATTGAGCTTGATTTGGTGAAAATGATTGAATTTGTGAACAATGTTTGTGTTGAATTGGGGTTGATTTTGTAAGAATTCGGGTTGATCTTTGCATATGTTTTGGTCTGGTTCTTAACATTACAAGGTTGGGTTGAATCAACTAAAGCGTGTGAAAAGAAAAGAGAAAAAAAACTAATAAGAATTTTGAGAGCGAATGATTATGATTAGAATGAAAAATACAATGATTGATTTGAGTTTATATATATAACTAGTATTGAGATCTTTGTTTAAGCTGTGTTTGGCGCACTAGCTGAAAAGCTAGCTGATAAAAACGTTTGGTAAAAACTAACTAATAAACTAGCTAAAAAATATAAAATGACATAAAAGTACACGTATATATATAAATTAAAATATAAAAATAAAAAATTAGGGAAGAGTAAAAATAAGAATATTATAAAAGCTAGTTGAAACGCTACTTCAACTAGCTTCTCAAAAGCTAGCTTATAAGCTAATAAGAATATTATAAAAGATAGTTGAAACGCTACTCCAACTAGCTTTTCAAAAGCTAGCTTATAAGCTAGTTTTTTTACATTACCAAACGAGGCTTTTTAAAAAAAAAACTAGTTTTTTTAACATGCCCCGTTTGATGACGTCAAAAAACTAACTGATAAGCTAACTTATGGCGTGCGAAACACGGCCTTAATCTCTCACTTTCACCTAAACTTTTATGTGATCGGATACATCTAATTCTGATTTCAAGTTGAAGGTAAATGTTAATAAAATCATTATGGATGATACACGTGTTGTTGGTTGGTTTTGGGTTGAGAATACTTGTAATTAGGGTGGGCGGTGTGCATGATTGCACACCATCGGCAACCTTCGGCATTATATATGCCGTGCTCGGCATGCATACCACACTAATCGGCATCGCGACATCGGCATAAATCACCCCCTCCAACGGCATGTTTTCGCCGAGATATGCCGAGCATATTTCCAAAATTTTTGCCCGTTAAATTCGACCGTTGCATTGCAACGGCTCTTTTTTTTTTTTTTAAATCAATCAAATAACAAATACCACTATAAAACCCCCATAAAAACACCAATTTTTTTCTACACCTCTACTCCTCTCTCAAACACAAATCACTCTCAATCACAATGGATTCATCAAGGAAGAAAAAGTCAACCGCTACTGGAGGAAAAAATTTCTGGCCGAATCATCAATTCTACATCAATCTTCTAGGCAAGTATACCCCCTACCAAATCATCAATTCTACATCAATCTTCTCTCTCCTGTTGGCATCACCTCATTGGTCAGAATATGATGCCTAAGGCATGCCTTAGGCAAGCATACCTCCCACCCTTAATAAAGTTTGTAAAAGAATATATGAAATTCTCCATTTATTTAAAGCAACTCATTCAACCTTTAAACATCTTACCCAAAAACTCACATCTATTAGTCCAACAATCTAACCCGTTAAATAACCGGGCCTGTAGGCCCTGGACTAGAACTTTGCCGCATCAAAGCACAAAGACATAAAAAAAGCTACCCGAGTTCATAAAACCTGTAAAAAGGGACAGTATGTTCAAAACAACCGAGTATCAATAATGATATTAAACAGACAGTTTTAACAAAATAACCCATAGAAAAATGTATAACCACATTGTAACAGCAAGCAACACAAGACTAGACTTTTCATTTCTTCGGTTTTGTTTGGAAATCCAAGAAAGTCTTGCCACCCATATATGGCTGTAAGACTTCTGGTATTGCAACACCTTTTTCGGTTTGGTAGTTTTCAAGAATGCAGCAAAGAGTCCTCTCAGTTGCCGTGAGGGTAGAGTTCAACAGATGGCAGTATTGCTTCGTCTGTTCATTGCCCTGCACACATGAAAAACAAACACACATTATTTCGCCTTCTATTCATGCATATAAAACTCTACCTAAAGATGTCAAAACTAGAGCTGGCTAGATGGGCGGGTCAAAAGGGTTGGTTGATGAGTTGAAACAAATCATTTTTTATCATGAGTTGAACCGGGTCAAGTTGACCTACAATATTGTCTA
Organism: Deinandra increscens subsp. villosa; assembly: GCA_039602395.1. NCBI lineage: Eukaryota > Viridiplantae > Streptophyta > Magnoliopsida > Asterales > Asteraceae > Deinandra > Deinandra increscens. The sequence continues at coordinate 104,686,848 of JBCNJP010000010.1, read as the reverse complement.
TTTCATATAAAAGTGGTTATGTGCAGACTTTGATTAATATTATTATAGAAATTTGACATTTTTTATAGGGGGAATTGCCATATATTCCCTCTAAACTTGGAAAACTGCATATTTCCCAAAACACAAGTTTTCAATGCGTAATGTACTAGAGGGAGGTTATTGCAACCCATTTGAATAAGACATGTAAACGAACAAACATAGCCAGGAAAATCACATTAAAACAACAGGGTCTGGGGATGGTATTTACTTCTATCCGATGGGGGATAGAGACTGGTCCCAAAGGCACCCGACTCAGGGAAACCTCTTTTTTGAAGATTATATTGAGAGAAAACAAACCTTCTTTTGTCCACATCTGATTTCCAATTTTCTTGACTGATAATCTGTGCAATTTGAGCATGAAACAAGTTCTCTGTGAGTTTTGGAAGCAGGGAACCATGCTTCCAAGTCGTACTTCTTTGCCGCAGCATCATTTAGAGCACCAGAAACTATAGCCACTACTTGATAGGGCAATTTCAACTGTCATATACAAGATTTCATGAAAGTTAGGACCAAATGAAAAGAAGAAAAGAAACTACTATGCCAATGAACACCTTTGGTTGGTCTGAATCAGTTATAAATGATAAAGCATGTCCTCTTTTAGCATAAACCAAACTGAACAGAAAAGAATATAATTGTTCCCTTTTATGATATTTGACGATAAAAAACCTCACCGTCACAATTTAATCTGTTAGATCCGTTATAGATACCAAAACAGATGGGAAAAATACTTTAAATTACCAAAACAAACCAAAGGTGAAAGCATATTGTTGTTCTAAGACATTTGCCTTTAACCAATCAAGACTAAAAAGACGATGTTTTTCAGGTTGGAGCTATGTTTGTCTTCGGTCCATGCCCGTTTGTACATTCTCTACCACTACCATTAGGCGACATGATTTGTAATATAACAAATATAAACTCTGGTGTCAACTGTCAAACACTTACCATCTGATAGAACTCCTCAGAGTTTTTTATCATCTCCTCATGCATTTCCCAAGATTCATTGGCACTTGGTTTGGTTAGGCAAAACTGTTCAATCTTTTCAAACTGATGAACACGAAAAATTCCAAGAGTGTCTCTCCCATGGGAACCCGCCTCTTTACGAAAGCAAGACGAATACCCAGCATATCTGAAAATTTTACAAGCATTACACAGCCAAAAAAAGGAATACACACACACATATAGCGCTCTTAGAGCATCTTCAATGTCTGCACCAAATATTTACACTATTTTGGTGTAGCTGTGTAAGAAGAGTCTAGTATTCTTGGAAAAAGTTTAAATCAAATTTATTTCAGCTCTCATGTATGCACCAAAATTTACATTAATTTTTCTGCAACAAGCAATTTAAAGTTACACACCAATTTGTTCAACTACAAAGTTTTAAAAAAATGGTTCAAGTTTATCATTAATTATTCACATAAAAGATAATTATGTAATTAACTAACTGATAGGAAAATAACTTAAACTCAATATCCAATATGGTACTCATTTTAGAGATCTCAATGAGATTGATTAATCATTTATTTTTTATTATTGTACTTCTTATGCTGGATGTTTACCATTCTGATGATATGCAAAATGTTATGATGCAGACATTGGAGATGAACTTCACATAAAACTAGTAATAATTTTTCTACAAAAAGGTAATGTTTAGACCTTATTGGAAGTTCATTTGGATGAATCCAATCATCAATATGATAAGCACAGAGCGGTTGTTCAGCAGTTGCAATCAGATACTTGTCATCTCCCTCACCTGTTACCTGTAATAAATTAAAACAATATTACTTATGATAAAGTCAGCTACAGAATTAAGTGATTATGCATCACTCAAAAACCATTATCAGATGACTGACTAATACAATCAATATGTTGATAACAATTTCATGACTGCAAACTTCATCTTGATGTATATAGCTAGCATTAAAGTAACAAGTTTGTATAATTTCATATTCTACCACAATCTGCAAGCTTGTTACCTTGTAAAGTTCTTCATCAAATTGTGCTAATTGAGCACACTTTCCCATTATATCTTTCCTCATAAAGAATGGTGTCTGCAATGCTGTGTATTTCCTCTTCTCCAAAAAGTCAAGACCAAAATTTATAAGTGCCTGATTCAAACGCACACCATCTCCTTTTAAATAATATCCTCTACCCCCAGCAACATTAGCACCTGTATATCAAAAGTCGAGATGCATTAGCAACATAATTTTTACAAATTACAGAAATATAACATAAACTCTGTGAAGAAAGGTTATATGTTCATAAATTTGGTAAAACAATAGATGCTAATCATGCTATAATTTAAGGGCTGCACTTTTGCCTACTTGGGTTGTACTTTATATCTGACAGGTCAAAATGCTAAAGTTTGAAAAGTTGGCTAAAATGAAATGCTCAAATGGGTCAAAAGTTCCTGAAGTGTATTAATACTTTATACTTACAGCCTCTTAAATTTCTTTTCAAAATAGTTGGGTTACTAACTTGATGATATAGTTTTTAATAATGTCCAATTGATCAATTATTTTAAGAAGTTCAAGGAAAAAAAGGAGAAAAAGGTTGACGGTCAACGCAACGTAAACCAGTTTGACCTTGATTAAAAAAGTCAATCAATTTAACCCAAAACTTTGACCTGTTACCCAATTGCTTGACCCATCAGTTTTGCTACCTCTACCATGAAGGGATAAACAGATGCCAAAGAAAGGACCAAAGATCCCACAGACTTACGGCGAAGATACTAACCATAAAAATTTTAAGAATAAATCACAAAAAGAATCGATCGAGTCAAATGATTGTAATACCTCTTTTCAGATCTGCAATTCCAAGGCGCTCCACAAGGTCAACATGATTTTTTAGATTTGACTCCTCTCTCTTCTCTCCCCAAGTCCGAACAACAGCATTGTTTGCCTAGATTTATCAACGAGAAGAAAATGGTAATATTGTAATATAACCATGTATAAATAACATAATTGATAGCAGATAACCATTGTTATAAACATAGCTTGCGTTTAAACAAACTATTAAAGAATTTGTATCAACCTCATCATTGCTCACAGGAACTGAATCATGCACAAGATTCCCAACAGTCTCCAATTTTGAATACATTGCTACACGAGCCTCCTGAACCTCTGCTTGTTTCTTTGCAGTTGAATCCTTGTTTTCCTCTGTATTTTTAATCAGTGAACTTGCATCTCCTCCGGACTTTAAAACAACAAATTTTGCAATTTAGTTATTTATTTTGCATAGAGAAGATATATTGATTAGAATCAACAAGATCACATGAGATTGCAATTTAATTTATCAACTACACCTCATAAACTTGCACGTGTTGTTGTTTACAAATTCATACACCTATTGTTCTTTCTTATGAGTTTGGTTGATACCATGAATAGGAAATACTCATTCCATTTCTTATTATTTCTTTTATAAATTATCGAACTACCTACAACTTATAGCTTTTTTCCAACTATATTTGTCAAAAGCACACAAGGCGCACACCTAGACGCTCATACGAGGTGCAAGCAAAACATGCACTCCGGTAGTCCGGTGAGATTCTGGGCAAATCCTGTAATTTTGGCCAAACTGTTCTGAAACATTAAAAATGGCTCGGAACCAACCTAAAACAGCCTAAACTGGCCTAAAAGTGTCTAAAACTACTAAAAATGGTATGTTCATGCTAGGTGCCTTGCTTATCTCGGGCCCTCGCTTCAAGCACCTTGCGCTAGGCCTAAGGCACAAAACATTTTTTATCAACTCGCCATAGACTCATGGGGATCAGATATATTACCTAATTACCTGTGACTTCATTGTATTGGATAACTATGTATTGGATAACTATAAATCTAAATCTTATATAGTTTTAAGAAATAGGTTACTGATATTTTAAGAAACTACCACCAACCTGTTTCTGGGTACTGTAACTGAACTTTTGAAAACTACCAGGGACCTTTTTCTGGATGCTATTTATTTGGCCGGAATTAAATGATAAAATGTGATGAAAATATCATGAAATGGACTGGATATTGATTAAGCAAAGGTCATGTAAAGGATCAGTACACCCCATTATCATGTTTGTCATGGAAAGGGTCAGTATATGCCATTATCATGTTTGGTTGGCCTGTGGGAATGGAATGACTTTATAAGATTTTTTTATATCATATATAGAGACATTGCATAATTTCATCTATGCATTATACATGTTTAGTTAAGATTATTGACCTTTATAAGTAAAACTTATACAAACTAAACATTATCAAAGCTCATTAAAACCTCAAATAAACTTTTAGTAATAAAAAATCCAGTTTTTTAGAAAATAATTGAATTTGTTTCAAATGCTTTATGGTATGAAAGGTTATATATGTGTGTGTGTGTGCATATAACTGGGTTAACTTGTAACTATTAATTCCATTCCCTGATGGGATGGGAAGCATCTCCTGGCCATGAAATGAATATCAACAAAATGGAAGTAGTGGCATTCCTACAAAAACATTTCAGTACATTCCACTCGTGAAATGAAACATCTTTTTCACATTTGGTGGATGCTAATGAAAGACAAGCATTCCATTGAACCAGTGAAAAGATCAAAAGAACTTACAATCCTAAGTTTAGCCACTTCTTTGTTTATCTTATTAAAGTCTTTTCGCAACTGATCTAGCTCAAACTGACCTGTAAATCAAAACATGAAAAATGAGCCAGATAACTTACAGTGACCAACCTATTCCAGGTACACATAAACCAAAACAAGTATCAACAAGATCAATGTAAACAAAAACTCACGTTCTCGCAACTCTTTGTCGAGATTAATAATTTCATCGACGATTTCTACACTTGCAAACCGACGGCGCTGAGATTCACGTATGATTTCTGGATTTCCCCCCTTTTCCACCCTAAATAGATTGATGTCCAACATGCTTTCTTTTTCTTGCTTTCTGATAACATGAGAAGACGGTTTATGAGTTCAGAACAGAACACCAAGTGACTATCAAAACAAGCAGTGAAAAAAACAACATAAACAAAGAAAAATGGTAGCTAATAGTTTTCAAATTATTAGCATGGTGCAGATATAATATCAACAATTAACAACTCTGACTTCAAATCAACTCAATGACACAAATGAAGTAATGAACAAAGCATTTCTAGGGTTAACCGAAACACACTAGGCAATTAGGCATTACTCAAATCCCCATCTGTAACAAAGATATATCCACAATAACTACTACACTCAAAATCTCAAACCAAAGCAATAAATCTATTTATCTCAAGTGTACATCCAAAATTTTCACAAAAAATAGTGCCACTGCCAACCATATTATTCACAAACAAATTCTTCCGACTCAAATTCAGTACAACTACTGCATTATCAATCTCACATGATGAACAATAACATCCAAAACCTAATATGTTAACAAGCTCGCATCCAATCCAATCGATAAATCATGTTACTTCACATAGCTAAACAAACCCTAAATCTAACATAAAAACCGATAAATCAAAAGCTAAAACATCCCTAGCACCGAAACAGTTGTGTTGTACTGTGTAAACTTCAGACGGAAAATGAACTTACAAACGACGGCGGACGGCGGACGGCGGACGGCGGACGGCGATCTGATCTAGAACAAGTGCGTCTGTGAGGGGCGGCGACGATAGAGAGTGTATGCCAAAGGGTTTTAAAAGAGACGAGTGTTTCAGTGGGGGATTGATTCGGATTGAGAGTTATATAGGGGGGACTATTTGTGAACCCAGTGAGTAAAAATGATCAAAATCTAGGTGATAGATAAAACCACTAATATTAATACTTGGAGCAAATTACACGGAATAATTACGAACCCGGTTTATAAGATTATGTGATCCTTATGATATTCTTAATTTAAATGTGTCATTCCATTGTTATATTTGGTTCGCATCTTTTAGCAAAAAAAAAATCATCTTTACTCTAACACTACGTACTTATATTAAACTCCAAAACAAATATTTAAAAATATATTACAAATGTATATATATAGAGAGAGAAAATTAGGGTTATGGTAAATATATTTTTTTCTTAAAAAGTAATCATAGAGTGACACGTGTACATCAAGATCGTAACACACTTTGTAAAACATATCAAATTCTAACGCACTATGTAATTTTTAGTTGAGTGGTATTAAAATTAACTAAAATCATTATTTGTTGTATAATTTAGGTATGGACTTGTTTATATTTTTCTCATACTCGATGTACCATTATTGTAATTTGTGTATATCTTATATTGATACGAAACTCCCTTATGTTGGGTGTGAAGATTAGTCATTCTCATGGTATCATTTACCATCTACTAAACAATAACCCCTCATCTTCTCTAAATCATTCTCCTTCATCTTTCATGTTATATTGTCCCTCCATCTGCCATCTTCGGCCATGTCTTCCTCAAGCTCCATCACCGACAACATCCTAACAACCTAAACACGATCATGCACATGATCACGGTGAAGCTCTCGTCGTCAAATAATCATGTTCGAAAGAACTAGATGATGCCTCTTATGACTAATCAAGACTTGCTTTCTCATATCGATCCATTGCTTCTCATGTGCTAACCCTAAGTGAAGATGACAAAATTGTGCCTAATCCTAATTTCATCGCATGGCAGTCTGCAGATCAACATGCCATCTTATTTTGTAGGCATCCCTCACGAAAGAAGCCAGCACTGAAATAGAGGACTCTCAGTCGCGAGGCAAATTTGGTTAGCATTGGAGTCTGCATGTTGGTTAAGCGCATTCAAATTACAGTGTATTAGGATTTTAATGTATTCATGTCACTCTATGATTGCTCATAGGCTTCCTATGAAAAAAGGGGGTCTTTTTAGCATGACTCTATCACATGTCACTACAAGAAACACAAGCATTAATGTTGACGTTAATAGCGGTCACAACCTTTAGTAGTGACCCTTTAGCGGCGACGGGTCACCGCTATTAACCCTTAATTCGTATCTCGCCACCAGAATTATTTTTCACCGTTGAATTCCTTTGTAGATCCAACGAACCGGGTTTATTCGTACAAAAGGTAGTAGCAGCGACGACGTCACCACTAATGACCTAAATAGTTTTGTGGGTTCTTTTCTTCCCCTACCACCATTCCTTTTCTATCCCCCCCCCCCCCCCCGAAAAACGTAAAATTCTCCTCTTCTTGTTTTAGCGGTTGTGCTCGATCCACTAACCACTTGTGTCGCTCATCCGTCGCTCACCACCGCCGCTCAAGTTTGTCATCTCTCTTGTTGTTTCTAGCCCAGAAAGCCAACGATTTCTAGTTGCTGTTTCAAGCAAGTCTCTCCATTCTTGTTAGTTTCTGGTCCTGTTACTACTGATTCGGGTTGGAAGTCTCATACCCTTCCAGACTGGACGATTGACCCATTAGCCGTCGATACAATTGTATGTATTTATTTTATGTATAATTTGTAAATATATATATATATATATATCTATATTAAATCATCTTTGTAAAATACAACGCGAACTACGGAGATTGCTTTCCAAAGTCAACCTGATGGTGAGGGGACTTCTTCTCAAGTAGTGAACGAACTCGGAGCGTTTCAAAAGGTGTTGAAAACCTCGACATGGATGGATCCGAGGAATTAGGTTTAAAGCACGTTCTGAAGCACTCGTTTTCGATACGCAGTCGCAACCGCCGCCACAACCCTCATTCACACAGGTAACACTATATAGCTTTGTTCATTTTATTTGTTAAATGTTGGTAGATTGACCTGTTTGACCCGTTTTACCCAAATGTTGCATGCATCTAGATGTATGTAGGTAAAATGACTCGTTTTACCTGAAACTTTTATGTTTGTAGATGTATTTGATAAATGTTAGTAGATATGTAAAGTTAGTTAGTATTGATAAAGTTAGTATTTGTTAAATGCTGGTAGTTCAATTCGTTTGACCCGATTTGACCCGAAACTTGTATGGATCTAGATGTATGTATGTATGTAAAACACACCGTTTGACCCAAAACTTGTATGTTTGCATAGGTTTTTGATAGATGTTAGTAAAATATAAAGTTAGTAAGTATTTTGATATTAGTATCTGTTAAATGTTGGTAGTTCGACCCGTTTGACCTGTCTTACCCAAATGTTGTATGCATCTAGATGTATGTGTGTAAAATTGACTCGTCTGACTTAAAACTTCTATGTTTGTAGATGTATTTGATCAATTTTAGTAGATATGTAAAGCTAGTTAGTATTGATAAAGTTAGTATTTGTTAAATGTTGGTAGTTCGATCCGTTTGACCCAAAACTTGTATGCCTCTAGATGTATGTATGTATGTAAAACGACATGTTTGACCCAAAACTTGTATGTTTGCCTAGGTTTTTGATAAATGTTAGTAAAAAATGTAAAGTTAGTAAGTATTTTCATGTTAGTATTTGTTAAATGTTGGTAGTTCGAACCGTTTGATAAGTTTTACCCAAATATTGTATGCATTTAGATGTATGTAAGTAAAATGACCTGTTTGATGCGAAACATGTATGTTTATATATGTATTTGATAAATGTTAGTACATATGTAAATTTAGGTAGTACTGATAAAGTTAGTAAGTACTTACATTATAGTATTTGTATGTTTGCAAAATGACCCTTTGATGTAAAAATGTATGTTTGAATATTTTTGTAGGATCAAATTAGAAGTTTGATTTAAATTTTGTATTTTCAATAACAACTCTCACAATTAACGGGTTTGAATGTTGGAACACAAGATAAAGGCGACGAAGGAAACCATGACGAGGAGGAGGGAAACAATGAGGAGGAGGAGGGAAACAACGATGATGAATGATTGATGGCATATCATCTTTAAGTAACTAGTTTTTATGTTATATGTTCTAGTTATTAGTTTGTGTTATAACTTGTTAAACTTGTTTCGGACCATAACGGTATGTATATTGAATATTTTTATTAATGTTGGCGTATTGTATGTATTTATCGTTTCAATATGCAATTTTGTTAGTGTGTTTGTTTATAAAACTGAAAACGTATAAAATACGAAGGAAAGTACGCATTGTACGATACGAACCAATAGTAGCGACGCGTCTGGCAATAAAGGCGGAGCAGCGGCAATGCAATAGCGGCGTCGCGTCGCCGTTGAAGGCAATAGTGACGACATTTAGAAGCATTATTGCTCTTCTTTTTGTAGTGTGTATTAGGTATATATATATGTGTGTGTGTGCGGTATATATATATATATATATATATATATATATATGTGTGTGTGTTTGTGTGTTGTATGGATAGATGGATCCAATTTGAACATTCGTTTTACGTTTGGGATGTTAGACACTAGGCATGTGTTTAGTTATAATCGGCTATTTTATTGTTGCAACCCGCACACTAAGATCAGAATAGCTCGAACTTAGAGTGTCGGATTGACTCTAATCAACAAACTACGTTTGATTAGACACTAGATAGAGTAAAAATGTCAAAACGACACGACATCTAGGATCCGTAGAAATCGTTTTATAAGACGGATCATTGCATCATAACCGTTATAAATGTCGTAAGTCGAGTCAAAACCAATAAATTACCTTTATGTTGGAATCAATTTTCTAATATTTGAATCTCCTATCTAGAGGTGCACATCCGAACTGGTTCCGGAACCGGAACCGCCGAACCGAACCGGAACCGAACCGTTTTGGGACCGGTTCTGACGGAACCGGTTCGGTTCCATATAGAACCGACGGTTTGGAACCGGCTGTATGTTGTGGACGAGAGAACCAGAACCTAACCGGTTATTCAGGAACCGGTTTAAGAACCGGTATATAGGAACCGGTCGCTGCAACTTTTTTCTAGCCGTTGGGATTTATGACGGCATTCTAGCCGTTTGAGGCTCAATTTGGACTGTTTTTTCTGCCTTTAATTGATTCGAACTCGTAACTCGTAGGATTTGTTTTCGTAATGGTGTGTTTTTATTTTGATCCGAACTCCGAACCGAACCGGTTAGTCTCTTGGCCACTAGAACCGGAACCGGTTTGGAACCGGAACCGGTTCTTAAAAAAAATCGTTTTGTGCACCTCTACTCCTATCCAGTAATAAACGCTTTAAATAGTGAAATTTAAAGCTCAAAAGCAAAAAATATATTTTGAGCATAATTGTTTTGTTTATTTTCTTTAAGTTTAAGTTTTACAACCCCTCCCCCCTACTCATAATAACCATATCTACACTAAATGTTTTGGGCATAATTAAGTTCTTATGTATCCATGAGGACACAAGTGTACCTCCATTCATACTATATTTTAGTGTTAAAAGCATGTTCATATTTTATTACTTTATTTGATGGATTCCACATCCATTCTTGGCTCAAGATTTTATTTAAAATTCATCAAAATCGAATCGTAAACATAGTAAATATATTTAGTAGCTGAGTTAGAAATCATATTAGCTTCACGGTTAAAGAAATACATGTTAGTGTCGTGACACAACGACTAAATATTTTCAATTTCTTTAAAATTATCAGGCCAATCCTTCACCATGTGGCACTTTTCCTCTTTACCTTGGAGAGCCTGAAACAACAGGGTTTCAAAGGCTGGAGATGTTCAGGAGGGCAGATTGTGACTGATGTCAAAGAATAGGTCCAGTTCAGGGTCGAAGAGAAGGAGGTCAGGGAGCAAGGAAGCGTGATGGAGGTTCGTTAGTGTTTTGTTTTGTGGTTATTTGTTTTTTTTCTCCTTTTTTGGTTGATGGTCATGTCTTTTTTGGTTGATGGTCATGTCAAGTATCGTGTTTCATGTAATGCTTTGGTGTTTTGGTGAATAAATTGACCTTTAAAAAACTAGGTTTTATGCAGCCCGAGCGTTGGTACGGGGCGCTACTGATACATAAAACAACTCATTAACAAACGTTGACACAAATTAATATACAAAACTATATATATCACAACGTTAGTAGCAAAACCATTACAGACTAAAAATAGAGAAAAACTTCAGCACAAATATTTACTCTCAGGTTTGAAGGTGAATTACCACAAAAGTTTTTTTGTTTGATGTTAATGTGGCGCACTCGTCTTTGGAGGTGTTTGTGGGAAATCTCCATTGTCAAGTGGGTCGCTTCTCGACTATATATCTTGGGATACCTTTAGGGCCTAACACGAATATGATCCGTAACTGGCATGTGGTGCCCAACAAAATTAGCAATAAACTCTCGGTTTGGAAACGGAAAACCCTTTTTCCTAGGGAAAGGCCGGGTGACCTTGATTAAGTCCGTTCTCGGGGCCATTTTGACATATTTTTTTTTCTCTATTTAGGGCCCCTATGAAAGTCATATCCAAATTGGGGTGGTTCTTTGGTTAACAAAAAATAATTCTTAGATCGGGTGGGATCGTACGATGGCGAACAAAGATCGGGTGGTGTGGGTATTGGCTCCCTCAAGGCGATGAACCTGGCGATGATTGTTAAGTGGCTCTTCATTTCAAGATGGAATCTAGATCCATTTGGGTGAGAACGATCACATATATCCATTCTAAACTCGGGATTCGTCGTTGTTTCCATGCAAAAAGACTGTTTCAGGGCCTTTAAAGAATATCCATAAGGTGATCGAAGATTTAAAGACTAAAGATACTAATTTTTATGTTTTTTTAGATGTATTGCATGTGATGGTAGGTACGGATCTTTTTGGCACGACAATTGGACCGAAAAGGGCATTATTTTGTAGATATTCTCGGAGCTTTATTGTCTAGACCCCCTTCCAAATTGTAAAATTGTGGATCAGGTCTCATCCGCTACTAGAGGACTTGATCTTTAAACTTTCAGGAAGGCTGATTAGCATACCGCCCAGATCTCCATTCATCTCACAAACCTTAAAGGTGCAATGGAAGGCCTGGCCCTTTCTTCGTCCCGTGATGTTTGGAGGTGGGGGCTCTATAGGTGAATTCGAGGTCAAGGCGGCAAGAAAATTGATTCGGTGTCATTTACTTCCTAATATTCAAGTCCAATATCGAGGCTTAAGTGGCTCCCGTTACGTGTGGGTCAACAATAGGGGCACAAATTGTAATGTGGGTTGTGACAATTGGTGTAGAATTGATATGTAAGTCTTTCCTATATTTTGTCTTTGTCTCCCCTCTAGCTCCTTGCTAGAGGTTTAAGGCTTGTTTAATGAGACGCCTAGTTAAAAAAAAGTAAAAGAAAAAAGTAAAAAAAAAAGTGGCATTTGGGTGGAGAGTCATCCTAGAACGCATTCCATCAATGGTCAACTTATTAAAAAGGAGAGTTAACATTGTTTCTAGGTGTGACATTTGTAACGCTAGTGATGAAAGTGTAGAACATGTCATGATACATTGCCGTCTCTCCAAGCATGTGTGGTCTCTTGTGAACCTTTGGTATAAAGCGCCCTCTCTTGATCTCAGATCCGTAAGCTCTATTCTTGAAAGCATGGACGAGTAGAGTCATAAGGTGGCAGAAAACAAGGTTTATTATGGTATATTTTTAACAACATTTTGGTATATTTGGAAGACGCAAAATGACAGGATCTTCAAACCTTCACGTATCTTTGGATTAAACACACGAGCAAGATGTCATGCATTAATAGGAATAATTAGTCTAACTTTTATTTTGTTTCAATCATGTACTCTAGGTGTTTTTTTTTTTAAAGAATGGCCGTTCAAAAAATAAATATAAGGGGGGACGGAGTGGGCGGCAAAAAGCCGCGGCGCCGAAAACTTTCTCGGCAAACACCGTCGCCACTCAAAATTCTTCGGCAAAAACTTCACTTTGAATCTACAAGTTGCCGATGAAACTTTGTGCAATCCAAGAAATAGGACCGTTGGGAACGGTCACTTTACTAAAAAAAAAAATGCCTTTTTATATATATATATATATATATATATATATATATATATATATATATATATATATATATATATATAATCACCCCTTCACACACCAATTCATTCTCCTTTCATCTTCAAAATTCTCAAATTTCATCTTCAAAATTCTCAACTTTTATCTCACTTGAAAATGACTTGGACTACCAACGAGGAGGTCGCTTTGGCTCGCGCATTCTACCACGTGTCCGACGAGAAGGTTCTTAATCACTCAATGGCGGATGAATTTTGGGCTAAAGTGCTTGACCATTTCAACAAAGAACTTGGTGGTACGAATAAAACCGTGCACCAAATGAACTCGAAATGGCACAAAATAAGTTCGAAGGTTAACAAGTTCGAAAGCGTGTACATCGAATTTGAACAAAAAGCTACTTTGGCGGATCTTGAATCGGGTTTGATGTTTAAGGCGTTGTGCGAGTACCGAAAAATACATGATAGAAAGGGTTTTTCACACGTCGAGGTTTGGACCTTGATGAGGGACCGTCTCCAGAGGGCGTCAACTTCAAATAATAATATCTAAGTTTCTTATGTAATGTTTTTTTTAGTGTGTTTTTTTTTTAAGTAATGTCATTTTTTTTAAGTAATGTAATGTTTTTATATTAATGTAATGTTTTTTTTTTAAATAAATGTAGTGTTTTTATAAAATAAATATAGTGTTTTAAAACTAATTACAAAATATATATAACTCAAAAACATTAAAATAAATTAACCTACAATTCTTCATAATCCTCACCACTCCCTCCCAAAATCCTTCAAAATTCTTTCTTTTTCTCTTTCCTGCATGGCACCCTCCTATTAGTTACAACACATTCTTCAAAATCCTAAAAATCCTACCACTCCCCCCTCCCTAACATACAAATACGGCTTTACAAAATTAGGCATATTTAATTACATACAAATACGGGTTTACAAAATTAAGCATATTTAATAACATACAAATAATGGTCCCTTTATACCGTTCAAATAAAAAATAATGGTCCCTTTATAGCTTCCTTCCCGGAAATAACAATCCCCCTATATTCAATTCAAATCAGCACTAGTGCTGCATTTACTTTACTTCCCACGAGGCCATGAGATTCAATGTCAAAGCATTCATACAAGCACCATGCCCCCATTTATGGCTCATCTCGATCTCCGTGCTATTCTCATTCAACTGCTAATCGCCCACTGGTAGTTAATTGCAATAATTTAATCAAATTATTGCCGAACCTGCCGACGCGATCTGAGAAAGTAAATCTGACGGTTGACGAAGGTAAACGAAAGCGTGTTGATCAACTTTTCATTTAAATATTGGTGCCAGAGACTTTCTGCCAGTTTTTTTAGTTACAGTATAAAATTATACTCCACTTCGTTTGCAGGTTAGAGCTTTCTGCAATTGGAAACCATGGACAATTGATTCTGTTAGTAGTTCCAGAAATCGAGAAATCGTAAAAAGTCAGAGGTGAGCTTAATTAATCTTCTAACTTCCTCATATCGATTTGATGTGGTTTCTGATGTATAATATGATGCCATTGATTGCATATTATGATAGTAATTCTTCAGATCTGATGAGTTTGAGTCTGTGATTTTCGCTTTCGATCGATTGTAAAAGGTACTTTTTAACAATTGCGCGGGAAAATCTGCAAAAAAAGTGTGTAGAATTTGAAGATTTATAGTATCTGATTTCGTTTTTCATGGTCATTATTTGTGCACGGGGAATAATGTACAATCTAACTTGAAAGTTGTAATGAAAAAAATGATGCAATTAGTAGATAATACAGCATGAATTTTAGGTTATTTTGTAAATTATGCTAGAGTTTTAGATGATTCTCACATGTGGTATCCATTGAAGTCACTAAATTAGCACTGATTTGATTCTTTAAAGTTTAACCTACTGATTTCAAGATCATAACTGTTAGTTGTGCTAGTTGTGACTAAATTTCATCAACTTTTTTATAAATGAAAGCTGAGGTTTTCTAAAAAGATCACGAGTGTAACCCTTTAGTTTTAGTCGTTAGGGAGGGGAATCTTATGATAACCCTCCGACTAAGAAGTTCTGGTTCTATATAATTGTTGGGATTGGATGACTCTTATTTGCGGATACTCGGTCACAATATACTTATGTTTACAAACAAATTTGACATCAAACCTTTGAATTGTTCCACAGGACTACCAAGAACTGGTTCACATCGGGCCGTGATGTCATCAAACGGTGGAACCCAAGCTTCACCAACAACCACTAGCCTACCACAACCCTCACTAGCAAAAGATCAAATAACTTCCATCAAAAGAAAACGATTCAGACGAATTAAAAGCGCCCCGATATCAGACTCATTTCCTTCACAACCCCAATCCAGCAACTCTCTTCCACGACCCAAATCGGTTTTTAATTACCTCGATCCAAGTTACCGAAAAGTAGCCATCATCTTATGCATCTACTTGGGTGCAGGCACAATTTGTTTTTACCTCCTTAGAGACCAAATCAATGGAAAAAAAACAAACCACATTCTGGATGCAACTTATTTCACAGTGGTCACAATGACTTCTGTTGGGTATGGTGATCTCTTTCCTGGTAGCACAGCAACAATACTACTTGCCTGCTTATTCGTCTTTTTGGGTATGCTTCTTATCGGGTTGGTACTAAGTAAAGCTGCAGATCTTTTAGTCGAAAAACAAGAATTACTCCTTGCGAAAGCGTTTCATATGCATCAAACTGTTGGTACGGCAGAAACACTAAAAAGAATGCAAAACCATAAAGTTAGAAACAAGTGTATACTGTTAGTGGTTTTGCTGGTGGTTCTTATGGCTGCTGGGACCGCGGTTTTGGTTGCTGTTGAGGATTTGGATTTTGTTCATGCATTCTATTGTGTTGTGGCGACGATTACGAGTTTGGGTTATATCGATAAATGTTTTTCAACCGAAGGCGGGCGGGTTTTTGCACTGTTTTGGATATTGTCTGGTACTATTTACTTGGCTCAGTTGCTGTTTACTTTTGCTGTGTTGCATACTCAAAGGAGACAGAGGTCATTGGTGAAATGGGCTCTTAAAAGAAAGACTACACCTGCAGATCTTGAGGCAGCTGATCTCGATGATGATGGTGTTGTTGTGTAAGTACAAGAAACCATGACACTTTATAATTTTTCATATACTTGTGGTCATAAACAAGTTAGGGTTGGCTGTTACATGCTGTGTCTGGTTTACATGAGTTAAGTGTGTCTGGATTAGGAATTAGGATCGAATTTTAGACACAAATTAATTAAGTGGTCGTATTCAGACTAGGAGATAAACAGCCTGCGAACCCATTATACGTGAGTGCGACCTGTCTAACATGACTAACACATTTAGATAAGCAGGTAACACCTGTCCTGTCTAGTTTAGATGGTTTAAATGTGTTCGGATTCAGTTTTGGTTTGAGTTTTAAGATACAGTTAATTAAAATTGTCATGTTCAACTTAGGTGATACCAACCCCTCAATCCAAACCTGACATCATTTACAGTGATTATACAAGAGTGCCTAGAGGTCCAGCATATGTGTTCCAAATTCATACAACACTTACATAAGGTTCATGCTAAAGATACATACCTGAAAAGGGGTTTTTATTTCGTTTACACCTCCTCACTGTTACATCAATCGAATAGGGGTCAAATCAACTCTTTTATACGGGTGTACATACCTCGTATAGGGGGGTTATTGTTGGTATTAGGGATGAACAACAACATACTCCACACTTGATTACATCTTGACTCCTTATATAGACCATGAAACGACACCTATGAAGGGTCACATCCCTTTGGTTATGTAACCACCATAACTTCCTAATAACTAACTTAACTTACATAACTACCTTATACTAACTAACCAAACTAACTATAATTTAACGTCTCAGGTTTGAGGTTTGACCCACATAAATATGAGGTTCAGTTTATACTTCAATAGCTATAGCATCAAATCAATCAAATAAGAGGGAGTTGGTTGGTAAATTAGTGGTGTTTGTTTAGCAATGCTAGGTGGCCCTACTTGACATTTGGGACATCTTAGTCATCATGATTTAAAAATAGTTTTGAAAACTGGAGCATAGACAATCTGTTAGCTTTGACGGTTCAACCAGTTGGCGAACTAAGAGGAGAAGAAAATATCAGTTGTTGTGCATGAATTATGGTCGTCCATTAGTGTGAACCCGAGGCTGTGCCTCCAGTTCCTGGTTTTACCGGTCCAGTTTCCGAAATATTGTTAAAAAACTACCATTCTTCTTTTTGTACACTAATGGTATCTATCCGATGTTCCTGTAGGGCTGCCGAGTTCATCCTTTATAAACTAAAAGAAATGGGAAAGATCAGCCAAGAAGACATGGCACCGATCCTGGAAGAGTTTGAAAAGCTCGACTTTGATAAAACGGGCACGTTGACCGCTTCCGACGTTCTGCTTTCACAATCTTCATGGTACGCCGCAAACATACTACTTACGCAAACATCCGTGTGACAAGACGGACATACTGCTTATGCAAACATCCTTTAGTGTAGAATGTGTAGTGACACATACACTATAAAGGAAATTTGATTGTTTAACTGTTGTATTAGTTTATATCTAGTTGCTAATCTAAAATTTCATTTGTTTTATTATAAAGTCAATATCTTATTGTAATTGTCATAGTAACTGTTGGAACTGTAATTTTTATTCTCATCAAAACTGGGAATAAATTTACCCAAGTTGAAGGCATTTATTTAAATTGATCCCTTTAGTATAAGAAGACTGTTTCTTCAAACATGTTCTTTTAGAGCATGAATAGCTTGGGGATCGCTTACTGACCCAGTAAATTAGTTTGTTAAAATCTCAATCTGATTTGGCTCGTATAAATGTCTGAGCTGAGTTTGAACGGAAGATAGCTTGCTCGTATAAAATTCATGTTGACATAACTTGTTCGATGACTCATATAAATTAACTCATTATTCATATACATTGATATACTTTAGTACTGTATTGTTCAAGATTTGTGTAATTTGGTAAAACTTTTATACGAAGAAAAATATAAAATCATCAAAGCTGAGAAAAACAAATCAATTCATTGAGCTGCTACTCAGAGTCACACACGAATAGAAACTATAATTAAGCCAATACCTGTATCTTATGAAAACACTCGTGCCAAATGCCTCGGGTTTTTCCTTCAGGTTCAGTTTTTTCTACCATCGCTAGTCTTTTACCTCCTGTAAAAGGTATAAATGTGATGCTATCAAAGATTCTCCATCAAATGGAAAGAAAATAAAAGTTACAAAACCTTGAAAGTTATTTAATCTTGGTATAACAAACCCAATACAAAACATAATTAATAACATCAAGAACTTCTAAAGACTCTTATCTCTTTTCAAACTCAGACTCATGACAATGTGGGTCCAGCCATTCCCTAGAACTCTTTGAAGGATTAACATGCATCTTGCTACCACCAACAAGATCTCTTATATTTTCAACCTTATTTTCACGCCCTGACCCGCTGATTCTCTGATCCGCATCCTTCAGTTTCTGCTTGAATCTTTGTTTTCTTCCATACGAGTTTGCATCTTGTTTTGATTGTGAAGGTGGAGCTCCGTGAGGCCCGAGATATATATTTTCCTCCTTTTTTTCCTACACAAATGCAAAGAAATTGATAAGCAATCCCAAACACATGTAAAACGTTTAGAAGGCTTTATGCACTCAGATTTTGAGTGATGTCTGACCCGTTTAACATGTTTTTGTTTTTACCCTTTGTTAAAACTATACCTGTTTGACCTGTTAGAGGCAAGGTAAAACCTGGATAACATTAAACGGTAGTCGATATTTTTTTCAAAAATCTTTTAGCAGTTGGAAAATCGTCTACTCACTTCGATTGTGGGTTTTGAGTCGTCTACTTGTGGAGCATTTGCTGTGGTTTGATCTGCATCTTCAATTTCCAAACTTGGAATTACAAAGTCATCATTGTCTGATAAAAAAACATCAAGTCAACTAAACAATTTGGGATTATACCATTTGTGAACAGTAAGAACTGCTAAAAAGAACACACACACATGATACACATGTAACATAATTTTGATAGAATGCTAAATAGCTAAATAGATTCAGTTAGAGGTGTTCTTAAACCTTTGAAACCAATTGAATGGCCCAAACAGAAGCACGTTTATCTAAACGAGTTAACCAGGTTGTAAAAAATGGGTTAGTCAGTCAACCAAATATGTAATGGCTGCTTAATTCTACTAAAACCTAACACCCTAAATAATAAATAGATACCAAATATGGATCATAATGAACAGTAAGAATTGAGAACAAGAATACAACAGATTAATGGAAACGAAGAAGATGAATATGGTTTACCCCACTGGTCTTCATCGATTGTTGTTGCAGAAGGGTCCATGGATCATGGAGTTTGAATTATCACAGAGAGACGAACCAAGTCCTGGTACGATTTGAAATCCCTAAATGGAATAACTAACATAAAGTGGTTGATTGGGGAATTTGATCCCAGCTCGATCTGAGTGATGGAATGGAATTGATCCGATTGCTAATGTAGAAGGAAGATAAACCCTAGAAAAATCTCGCCTAATCTACCAACCACGAACGTGGCGACTTGGAATATATACTTTTTTTTTTTTTAATAATTACGGTTTTAGTCCATGAAGTTTGATACTTAACCTTTTTAGTTTATATATTTTTTTAGAAAAATGGATTTGAATAATCCTACATATTTCTATTTGGCGGATAATAATCCAAAGTAATTTTATGGTCAAAAAACGGTCTTTCCTTTACACCCTGTTATTTTTAATAGTTTTTTTCGTTAAAAAGCTAACACCGTTAGTATGGAGGACTAATAATGTCATTATCTAAACTTGTTTATTTAAATAAACCTGTAGGGTAAATAATGTAATTTACCTAAACTTGTTTTAATAAAAAAATACCAAATTCCCCCGTTCGTCTTCTTCCCCCGACAACCGCCCCCCTTCTCCGTTCCACTTCCGGCTTCTCCATCCCGACCTCTGTACACTCCGACGACCCTTTCTTTCTTCATTCCTCTCACCAAATCGCGAGCCCCGAGTTCGAATCTGTCCATGACGGTCAAGGAAACAAGAGGCAGCCACCACCAGCTGCTAGGGTTCTGCTGTAAGGCGGCGACGACGCTGAACTTCTAACCACCATCAAATACCGTCTACCTATATCAGCCATAATCACTAACGAAATCGAGCTCGAGAATTAGAAACTGGTTTAATACCTAGAATTCGAGCGAGCCATCCGCTTCTGGTTTTGTCAGGTGTATGGTGGAGAAGGAGGGGGACGCCACCGAAGGGTGCTCGTCGGAGAAGAAGGAAGACGAAAGGTTGGGCTTGGTGTCGCCGGTCGATTGGACGGAAGTGGGGAGGGGTTGCCGACAGTTGTGTGAGAGACCTGTGAGGAAGGGTTTGAGCTGAATTTTTTTACTCTCCTCATCGGAGTTTGTCACACTCATCGCCGGTCGCTGTATCTCGTCGGAAATGGGGGGGGGGGGGGGGGCTGAGGTCGGCGTTCGAAATTGTGACACCTCGTCCAAAAGTCAAGTCAACGCTCCTTACTTTGACCTTAGATTAGACCTTATGTGCTTATCTTATCTATGATTAACTGTTTGGTTACTGTACGTATCTGATAAAAACCGGACGTAAAACTGATTCCCACGTTTGTATTGGAAAACGCGCCCTAATAAACATGAAAGACCATTAAGGAATTAATGGAATGTTAACAATAAGAAACGAATATAAAAATGTAATTTTTTTATTTTTCTTAAACATGTGTCACGGATATTCACCATCGACACGGGAACATTTTAAGCGATTACGTGACTAGAAACAACTGGGATTCTAATCACTCATGGTAATCGAGCTTAAAACTGACGCGAACAAACGAAACAGTCTTCGTTGCATTCACACGTACCAAACCAGACCAACTTGAGAAATGATATATGTTATATATGAAATTTTAATAACAAGAAATAAAATATAAAAATTGACTTTTATATTTTACCAAAACTGATATAAACTGTTACGAGCATTCTGGAAACTTAAAAACGTTATGAAAAATGGTAAATTGTCAAGACTTAACCTAACCGATAACCGATCACCCTATTTGGGCCCAGTAAAGCCCAATAAGCCCAAACCAACCCGGATAAACCCGAAAACTTAACCGAAGGTTCACCTCGACGTATCGAGTAAATCCCTTGACCCGGATACCCGACCCGCGGCCCGAAACGCATTGGGCCGAAACTGGCCCAATCCTTTTCTTTTCCTCTCGCGGCCCAAACCCAAGACCGACCCAACCTTCCTTTTTTCTTTTTTTCCTCTTGGGCTTCGGCCCGTAACCACCTACCGAATCCGAATGGGCCTCGGCCCATTCTCATTTCCGATTTTAATTGGGCTTCGGCCCAATTGTGAAACAATTTAATTAATAAAGATTAACCCACTAATATTTTTATAAAATTTGGACTAACAACTTTTATAAAAATAAGAACCACCATTTTATTGGATTAAATAAACTTGGGTTATATTTTAAAAAGTTATAATTTTTATAAACACCTAACCACTTTTATTTTATAAAAGTGTTAAACTTTTATAAAACACATGAAAGGTTTATAAAAATAAATCACCTACTCATGGGATTAGCTAGAGAAGTTGGGAGGCCATTAGAACTTGACAACACATAATTAACCTTTGGTTAATATCTCCTAGTTTGTGTATAAATAGGAGACAAACCTCCTACTTGTCCCCCCACACCAAACAAACACTCTCAAACATCCTCCCCTCTCCTCCCTCTTAACCGGCCGGCCACCACAGCCCTGCCGCCGTCCGCCGCCCTGCTGCCACCACCGGACCACCGCCGGCCACCGCCAACACCCGCCGGAACCGCCGCAAACCACCACCAACCTCCACCGATTTCTTTCCTTCTTTTTTTTTGTGAGTCTCCTAACTCACATTTTCTCACATTTCCCCTTATACTTTCACCCCTTTGAACCCTTCAAGTCTTGACAATAATCCACCAAGATTTACTAGAATGCTTGTGTTTGGTTGATCAACTAACAAAAGTCTCTTCTTAATCCCCCTTTCTTCCAAGATCAAGCACTTACTTTGGTGCCTATGAGGCTTAAAGTTAGCCAAGAAGTGTGGTGAAACACATTTGTGAAATCTTTGGAAAGTAACAAGTGTGCACCATGATCTTGTTTATGAAACCTTGGTTTCATGAGTTAGTTGATTTTCAAACAAACCTCCAAGCCTCTTCATATAAAATGAACATAAATGCTAACTCATAATCTATACATGTTTATATTTATTTGTCCTAACACAAATGTGTTAGTGATTGTTATTTATATTTCTTGTCCTAACACAAATGTGTTAGTGATTGTTATTTATATTTTCTTGTCCTAACACAATGTGTTAGTGATTGCATTTTTATTTAATCATTGGTCCTAACACAAAGTGTTAGTAGATATGAACTTATGATTATGTTATAAAAATACTAGAAAATGAAAGAATATAATAAACATGTTAATGGATCAAGGAAATTAAATAAATGTTACATATGTAACCTATGACTAAAACAAAAAGAATGTTACTTGTTTTAATAAACCTAACACATTAAATGTGTTATAAAAAGAGTACATGACAAAAGGAATTTTTATAGATTTTGTTACTCAAAATGGTAAGAATAATATTTATGTCAAATGATTAATTTGACATAAATACTTGGATTTATTACAAGTTTTAACCTTTCTAAGGTTTTTCTATAAATGGACATTTTTCTATAAAAAGTCACATGAGAAATTAAATATTTTTATAAAAGGATTTTTATAAAAATAAATTAAAGACCAACCATTGACTTTAAATACTTATATGGATTTTTAATGATACTTCGATGAAATCAAAGTAACCAAAAAAATGGAATTTCGTCCGTTAAAGATTTTAAATAAAATCAAGTCTTTAAAAAGACAACGTTATATAAATCCAAGCGTCGTTACAA
This sequence comes from Deinandra increscens subsp. villosa, assembly GCA_039602395.1. NCBI lineage: Eukaryota > Viridiplantae > Streptophyta > Magnoliopsida > Asterales > Asteraceae > Deinandra > Deinandra increscens. The sequence goes on along the minus strand of JBCNJP010000010.1, from coordinate 104,664,003 downwards.
TGCTTTGAAAATGTTAAAGAAAGAAATAGATATTTCTTGTCAACAAAATGTTTAAACGATTTCAAGACTATAAAATGTTGTGATTTAAAATGAAGCTTAAAAATCCTTTCATGATTAAAACAAAATAAATAATTATTTTTGTCAAATAATTATTTACAAAGGATTTCCACTATGTTTAATTCACCAAGTATTGTTAATCATAATTATTAAAAATAATTATAACTTGCATGATTAACCGATAAAAATAATAATAAACATTATTATTCGTCAATGTTTAAAACTTGGTTAAATTGCTAACTGATTTTCTTGGTATATTTATTTCATGGAAATAGTTTCGATAAACGTTAACTATCTGATTTTCACATAAATATAAACTTGAAAACGTGTACTTATTTGTACGATAAATGCTAATAACGGGCTTTCCAAACGAATACAAACGGGAATAACGTCAAGACTTGACCGGTATCATTTGGGTGACTTATGTTACTCAATTAATCATAGACCTTATGCAAATGTCTTATTTACTTAAATTAGGACATTACTTGCTACCGCTACTTCACGGTTCATTCATTCATCTGCTGATTCTGTGAGTTTCACGGCCCCTTTTCCTTTTAACTGTTTTATACTTGGGGGAGAAATCATGAAAACTGATTAAATGCTTTTTACTTAATATTATGGTTTACTTGTTAGCCGTATGACTACTTGTTCTCTTACTGATTGCCCAACTTGGTACATTATCGTTATAAACGTTTGTACAACCGAAATCCCATCATTAATTGATTTCAATTAGTTCTGTACGAAACGATAGCTAGTGAATAGATCTATTTGGGTTGACAACCCTACCCTAACTGGTAGCTCCAGTTCTGACTCCGGATTGTCTGGGGGTACACGTCAGTTATTCTGCTCTGTTTAACATCTCTGGGCAAGAGATGCCGGGTGGGTAAACCGTTAGTATTTGAAATCAAGGTTCAGGTGAGATCATACAACCACAACAATAAACCCTGATAATATTTAAGTATACCGAAAACTGTTTTACAAATGTTTAACTGATAAATCCTAAACCTGTGAACCTCACCAACTTTATGTTGACCTTTTAAACTCATGATTTCTTAGGTAATTGATGCAAACACCGGAGGACATGCAAATGGGGCTTAATCATGCTATCGGACCTGCTCTTGGAGTCATAGTCCCAACTTATCCCAATAAACCGTTTTATGTTTAACATTAATTTAGACTTTATGTTTTCCAAATATAAGACATTATCATTTCCACTATCTTTCCGCTGCAACTGAAATGAAGAAATGTTTTATGAAGTTTAAATTATTAGATGTTGTTCTATGTATCCTCGACTATGATTCCATTCTCGCTCACACCCGACACCGTTGACCGGGGTGTGACAGAAATTCACCGGAGAACGACAATGGGGAAGAAGACGGGTGTGTGGGGTTTGGGTTTTTTATTAAATCAAACTAGGTAAATGACATTATTTACCCTTGAAGTTTATATAAATAAATTTTTTTTTTGATAATGACATTATTAGTCCTCCACACTAACGGTGTTAGTTTTTTAACGAAAACGATTATTAAATATAACAGGGTGTAAAGGAAAGACTGTTTTTGGCCAAAAAAATTACTTGGGATTATTATCCGCCAAACAGGAATAGGTAGGATTATTAAAATCAATTTTTTCTTTTTAGTTTTGAATTTTATTCTTGCTATGTCATTGTCCTCGTTATCACCATTACTAATTACCGTTGTCTTCATCTATGCCGCCTTTGATTTTATTTTCTTTTAAATGAAAGGATATGGGTACAACTGTTAATTGAAACAAACTTAGTAAAAAATTTAAAATCACTTAATGTCAGGGACCAAATGTGTTATAAAAATACAAACCTTCAGATCATACTCGTAATGTTTAAGGCCTAGGAACGAGGTGAAATTTGAAGAAAGCACAAGAACGATTTCCGTAATTTACTCTTTATTTTTTTACTCATTCTGGTTTCATCTTTTTTCAAAAAAAAGTCATAGATTAATTTCAATTAGTAAATTACTATCTTAGTCCCTATAGTTTAGATGTTTTAACCATTTTAATAAAAAAAAAGTCTTTAACATATTTAAGCGTTTATTGGTGATTGAGTTCTCCACCGCATCACGCGAACACCCATCCAATTTGTAATTTGTAATAGGTACACCCTTAAATGTCCTCTATATTAAATTAAATATATATGTAATATAATACTTTATCAATTAATTCACCTTAGGGGAGGAGGTATGGTGGTGGCATGGCTTGGAGAAGTCATGCTCACCAACCAATAGTATTCGGCCATGTCAAATCCCCACAAAATGGAGCCAAGTGAAGCCACACCACATGGTATGGTGGTGGTGTGGCTTCAAACCAAAGCCGTTTTCCATATTTTTTTTTTGTTTTTTTCTTATTTAAACAACTTAATATAATAACAAATATAATAAAAACAAAACATTTAATACTAGAAATTAAACAATACAATACTTGGAATTTAAAAAAAAAAAACTTAAAACAATACTAGATTTTTTAAAAATATAAAAACCTAAAATGGGCAATCCCATCCATATTCTTCCGCTATTTCCCGTTTTTGTTGAAGCACAAGCGGAAGAAATTGAGGATCAACGTCGTTGTGCGGTCGCATGAAGTACTCGAGATCACTTTTCTTTTTTTCCTTTTGTTCCCGCGCAAGTTTGTTCTCGATCACTTTACGTTGAGCCGCCATTGTAGTTTTCACCTCATCGTACATTGCTTGCTTCTTTCTAAACGTCTCATCCCGAATCTTTGATTTCATCTCCCTTTCTTTCATCCAATTGCTTTGGAATCTTGATGCGGTTGAGAAGGGTAAAAAACCGGTTGTGGTATGTAGGGAACGGATGGTGATTGGGATGACGGGTTTAGGTTGGAGGGTTCACCGGAATTTCGTACCTTCGGTTTAAATTTTTTAGGGGGTGCGGTTGATTTTTTGGTGAGAGCGGGTTTTTTCTTGGATGATTTATCCATGGTGAAGGGTTGAGAAAAATGAAGATATGAGAAAGATTGTAGAGAAGAAAGAAATGTTGGTGTGTTTAAAATAGGTGAAATAGGGTGGTATTTATAATATGTTAAAAAGGTTAAAAAAAAATAATACAAAACTAGCCATTGTAACGGCTAGTCCAACGGTCAAATCCACCGGGCTTCGACGGGCTTTGGGAAACCGGGAGGAACCGAGGAGCGCCGAGCCGGATGCGGAACCGGGAAGGGTGGTATGGTTAGCCGGCCTAAGCCACCCGGCTCCACTTGGAACCGGGATCCGGCTCCCCACCATACCGACCCCCCTTAGTACATGAATTTCTAACCCGAAGGCCAGTATGTACACACTCTATGGAACACATACAAGCCTTAGCGGTTGTACAACGTTGTTGGGGTGTGTTATGGACCTTGGAAAGCGTATGGTTGAAAAACAGCCAGCCATCCCTCCTTCTTCACCCTCCCCATTCCTATTCCTATTTCTTGATCACCACCTGCAACTCACCACCATAACCATGGCGATGCCGAACACCCTCTCACCCTGCAAAACCCCACCTCCACTCCACCTTCCATCTTCTCCCTCAATCTCAACCACCCATCATCCCCAATCCACCTCACCTCCACCCACCACCGCCGCCGCCCCACCACCCTCAACTCCAAAACCCCCGACTCCGCCGACGGCCCCGACCGCCTCATCTCCGCCGTATGCTACTTCTACCCCTTCTTCGACGGCATCCAGTACGGCAAATACGTCATCACCCAGTTCTCATTCCTCCAAACCCTAATCCAACCTCTTGTCCCTGCAATCAGGGTCTTCAAAAGCTTCCCTTTTAACGGGTTCTTGGTTTTTTTAACCCTTTACTTTCTTGTTGTTAGAAATACCAACTTTAGCAGGTATGTTAGGTTTAATACTATGCAGGCGATTGTTCTTGATGTGCTGCTGATATTTCCGGATCTTTTGGAGCGGAGTTTCAACCCGAAAGATGGGGTGGGGTTGGATCTGTTGATGAGTTTGGATAGCACTGTGTTTTTGTTTATGTTGGTTTCTTTGATTTATGGTACATCTTGTTGTGTTTTGGGGCAGGTTCCTAGGTTACCTATTGTGGCAGAGGCTGCTGATAGGCAAGTTATGTAATAAATGAACAAAGGTTTAAATATATTCTTTACAAAATATTGCAGTAAAACAGCATATATATAATTTCATATAACTTTTTGTCTTCATAATAGCAGATGAATTCCTTGAAGAGAATAGCATATGATAGTTTCATAGTTAATAGAACACCATTCTTTAACATGCAACTCATAGGAAGTAAAATTGTGAAAAGTTAATATCTACTAGTTAGTTGATTTAGTTCTATGCAAGCACTTAGAATTGAGAATAAAACAAAATAGTATTTAACTCGATATCTAAGTTTTGCTAAAACAGTTTCTAGAATTGAAGTTTAAAGAAGTTTTGTACAGGCTTTATACTATTATAAAAGTTGCTTTGTTGTTCTACATTTCATTTCTTTACCAAAATTCAAAGAGGATGATGTTTTTGGCTTACTTGTTATCTTGTTTAACTTACCTGATATCAGAAGACCGAGAGGGTGAGAGGGTCGCCGTATTCTGTTCTAATTTTGTGTTTGAAGATGTTAAAACCCTAATGTAATCTGTTTAAAAAAAATATTAAAAAAATTAAGAAACCGGACGCAGCCAAGAGTCGAAATGTGTACGTGGAGGATTTGTTTTTAAGATTCACTCCTAATACTATCTGTAGACTCACTCATACTTTCTTATATATAATTTATAAAAAATCAAAATTCATTGGGTTCCTGTGAACTCTTACCGCTAAGCTAAATCCACCCCCTGCATATATGTAATCACATAAAAAAAAGAGTACTCATAAGTTCTGTTCAAGATTTCTACATAAAAGCATTTTTTTAGGGCATGTTATACCCATATGTTACTTCAATCGAAGAAATCCAGTTGAGAAAGCAAGCTAGCCTTTTCAATTGATGAAGGAGAAGACGAGTTGGAATCGATAGGTGATGATGAAGGCGATCGTGTTGCAAAATAGAGCTCTGATATCGATATATGCGAGGGAGGGAGCATTGAATATGATAGGGTTGAGAAACTCAAAAAGGGTACGACTATTTTAGTCTTGATTTCTTGGTTTAGCTTATTAGGGAGATTATTAGTTTGGGATGGGTTTTCAAATTCGGTTAGCTTATTACGGTACAAATTTTTGGGTTTTATACTAATCTTTTTAGTGGATTATCGTAGGTAATCTAGGTGGTAATTAATGGTACTGGTAAAGATCGATTTGAGGTGGTCAATGTTCTAAATGTTATAGTCTTTTGTAGTATCCAGAATTAGATAAAGATCAAAATGGATAATATTTTCGATAATTTTCTCTATCAACTGGAATCGTAAATATATATAGTAAAACAAATAGCAATCAACTCCCAAACTAGAATTATAGAAATAAGCATACAATGCAAACATTTTTTTAACGGCAAACTACACTACTCCAGAACTACCATAATTATTAATAATTATTAAATTATACTCTCATGTCAAAATTTTAACCTTACTAATTCAATTAAGAGAGAAACACGTCTCAAGTGAGGTTGTGGAATAACTTACTAGTTAAACATGGGTTTAAGTAATGGGTTGCATCATGGGTCGGTTTATGGGCTTCCTAGTACATGAATCAGGTACTGTTTAAAAATATTACTTAAATTAAATATATAGAAACTTTTATAGTTTACGATTATATATTTTCGTTACGCTTATAATAATAGATGAATATTAATTTCTGATTGATTTTACGCTTGTCGTATTATTTGTGAGTGTCAGTTGAACGTTCCTTTAGTGTCCAAAATATGATATTTTATTCTAATTTTCTTTTGCAATTGGCCTATTTTTTATTATTAATTATTAAAACCTTTATTTTAATTAATTTGTTGTTTACTTAATACTTTATTCATGGCTCATGGTCTCATGTTGTTCGGATTTTATTTCCTATTATGTCGGTGGAAGCATCTGGTTTAAACGTATTACATCGTCTACCTACGTGGACACATGTCATTGGATAAACAGTTGTCAGTCTATTTATATGTTTTGCCCCCATCTTTTCCAAAACTACAAAAAGACCCCTCAACTCTCAACAAATCATTATTTTCTTTTTAAAAAACATATTTGATATAATCTCACTAATAATAAAATTATTTGTAAGGTTAGGTTAGTGATCCAGAAAATATAAAAGTTAGGAAAACTAACTGGCAAGTCCAAAATCGTTTCATTCTCTCTTTTTTCTTCTTCCCTTTTCTAAATATACATTTACACTAAATAATTAATTTGAAGATTCATGAATTTAGTTAGATCATAAACTTACCAAACCTATTTTGAATCTTAAGTAAATAGTTTGGTGAGAAGTATGCTTATATTCTTTTATGTAGTAAATATATGGATTTAACCGTAGATTATGCTTACTTAGTTAGGTGGATTCATTCACTACTCATTATTATCTGTATATTACTAATGAAACTAAAGAATTACAAAACAAGTTTGGTTTAGATTTCAAACCATCTCATTTATACATGTTTATGTCCATTGAAGTCTTTCTATGTTCATCTAAAAGATTAGCAAATATACAAAAACTGAAAATGAGTACGAATAGACGACGTTTAAACTTGATTTGAACTTTTAGAAAACTAATCTCGAATAGCTTACCTTCGGTGTCGACGCATTTACATCCCTAGTTAACTAGTAACCAGTGGCGAAGCTTAAGCTGGAAGACCGTTGGAGGCGAAAGTCAGGGGACAAAAAAAGAATGGAGCACGGACTAAGTATATAAAAAAATTCAGACTAAACACGTATAAATTTACACTACTGAGCGAAAAACGGATAGGGCCCGGACCCGATCTGGTCCAAGATAAGCTTCGCCCATGACTGTAACGTTTAAACTTGACTTGATTTGGTGAAAACTAAAAAGTATTACATTTTTCGCTAGTTTTGAATACTTTCTAAACTACAAGGGGTAGAAGTGTAACTTGTTCTGAATAAAAAACGGTGAAAGAAGACCGTTGATGATCTGTAGTCTGTACCAGCTGGGGACACTCCAGTGGCTCTATTGTAATTAACGCGAAGTTAAGGCCCCTTTTAAATTATTTAATCTACATATCTTCTATAGTTTCATCCCCTGCATTCTCTTACACACACTCACCGCCTCTCTCTCAATCTCGCCGGAATTTACAATGCAGCTCCGTACTATGCCGGCGGTCACGGCGGTGGTCATCTCAATGCTAGCGTTATTACTCCCCGGAGCAACCGTCGAGGCGCACAACATCACCGCCATCCTCGCCAAGTTCCCGGAGTTCTCAACCTTCAACCATTACCTCACCGTCACACACCTCGCCGACGATATCAACAACCGAGAAACGATCACCGTTTGCGCGGTAAACAACGCCGGAATGTCAGATCTGTTAAGCAAACACCTCTCCGTGTTCGCTATGAAGAACGTCTTATCACTTCACGTTCTCCTCGACTACTTTGGCGCGAAGAAGCTCCACCAGATCACAAACGGCACCGCTCTCGCGGCGACGATGTTCCAGGCCACCGGAACCGCCTCCGGCTCCTCCGGATTCGTCAACATTACAGATCTGAAAGGAGGAAAAGTCGGATTAGGCAGCCAGGATTCCGGTACCACGGATTCGACGTTTGTGAAATCGTTACAGGAGATTCCGTATAACATCTCGGTGATCCAGATCAGTAGTATGTTGCAGTCGGCGGAGGCGGAGGCTCCGACGCCGGAGCCCGCCGCCGTGAATATTACCTCTCTGATGGCGGCACACGGATGTAAAAACTTCGCGGAGGCTCTGCTTGCTTCTGACGCGATGAAGACTTACGAGGACGATTTCGATGGCGGATTGACGGTTTTTTGCCCAATCGATGACGCGTTTAAAGGATTCATGCCGAAATACAAAAACCTAACCGTCGCCGGGAAGCAATCGCTGCTGGAATACCACGGCGTCCCGGTGTACCAATCGATGTCGATGCTGAAATCGAGCAATGGCTTGATGAACACGCTAGCAACCGACGGGGCTAGCAAGTTCGATTTCACGGTGCAAAACGACGGTCAGGATCTAACGATTAAAACCGGACTCGTTACGGCGAAGATCGTAACGACGTTAATCGATCAACAGCCGTTAATCATTTTCACTATTAATAAAGTACTGTTACCGAAGGAGCTTTTCAAATCGGCTCTTTCGCCTGCTCCGGCTCCGGCGCCGGAGGCAGATGCGCCCACGGCGGATTCGCCGAAGGCTTCGAAGAAGAAGAAGCGTAAGTCTCCGCCGGCGCCGGCTTCTTCGGAATCTCCGGCGGATTCGCCGGACGGTGCCGCGGCGGATCAGGTAGCGGATGGAAACGACGCTGCGGAAATCAAGGGTTTCAGATTGGCGGTTCTGGGTTTGATTCTCTGGTTTGCGTCTATTGTCGTGTAAGTGCGCCCGCGGCCCCTTTGCTTTGTTTATTTACACTTATATTTGCATTTCATTATGGTTAAATAATGAAATTTGAATATGAATTTGAGGTGTTAATTTTCCATTAATTATTTATAGTCTAAAGTGTGTGTGTCAGTTTGTGTTAAGTTAAACATTGAGGTTTATTTTGATGTGTGTTGTTTTTGATGATTTATATTCTGTTTGTATACAAATACAATGATAGCTAATGGAAATTATTAAGCATTTATGATCCTTGAGCTTTTAGCTTAACTAATTTGAGTTGATTTATTAAGCATTTATGATCTTTGGAGCTTTAGCTTTAGCTTAACTCGGACCAATTAACTTAAAGAACAATTGGTTATGAGCCCTTAAGGGTGGAGTATGGTTGAGATGGAGTAGTGTGGCTTCAATTGTGTTATCCAATGAGAAAATGCCAATTATGAGAGAGATGGAGTAGTGAGAAAATGATAGAGAATGATGGGTATGGTGGAAATGATTCAAGATTGAAGGCTAAGGCTTCAAGATTTTCAATTCACACACAAAACTCACGACTTCAAGCCGTAAAACTCAAAAAAGGAAACAACATGGGAGGAAGCCATGGGAGGTGCTATAGAAGCCACCCAAACCGTGGGAGCAGTGGGGGAAGCCGTGTTCCATACCCCCACCCCCGTAATAAATTCTATATCTTCATCTTTATAATTTAGAAAATTGGATTCAAATAATCTCACCTTCAAATATCACTCCCAGTGGTCTCAACTTTCACCCTATTATACTGATATTGGTCATGGATGCCGTTAAAAACTTAACACCGTTAGTTTTTTTGAGGACATGGCAGCTGATGTGTAATTCTTTTATTTATTTATTCTTTTTTTTAATCCAGATCCTATGTGTAATCACTATATCCGACTCGTTTTTCACACACATATATAAGAGAGAGAGAGAGAGTTCGAAAGAGTCATGGAGCTGGCTCATATCTTCGACGACTATTCCGGCTGCGATTCTGGCCAGGCGACGACGTCGCACAGGTCACGGCGTCGCATAATTGATGACGACGTCGAATCTCAAAATTTGAGCAATGACAGCTCTAGCCTTACCGCTAACACCATGGCATCCAATACTACAACGGAGACGATAACTAAGACCTTACCTATCACCGTCGTCATCAATTAGCATCAATTTTATTATTAATCTCGGTCACATTCCCCCATGTGTATTCATCAATTTAGACCAAATTATCCAGTTCAATTTTAAAATTAGGGCACAACAAAGAAGTCGTGAGCTCACTATAGATTGATTCAATTGTATTAATCTCAGAACCCATTTCCGGTTGTAAGTCTCGCTTCCAGTCAAGTTATGTTGGAACACTTTCGTATCGAAGTCAGAGCCACCGGTTACCGACAGTGGAGCAGACGTACCTCCGTTCGAGCATCGGATAGATAGAGGCTTCCTGTAGCGGAATAGTTTGACATTGGGCTGAAAGAGTTCTATGTATGTGGAGAAAGGGCTACAATCGAAGAGACGCCATTGAAGATTGGGAGGAAGTCCGGTGTGACTCCGGTGAGATCGACAATTGTTGTCCTATTTAATGAGGGAATCATATGTTGGGTTTTGACAGTGGTATTCGGGTCGTCTGGTGACATATTTAAAATTTAACTTTTACGTGACAGACAGATTAATAGTTTATAAAATAGTTAACCGAATTAATATATAATTAATTCTAAAACGCAGTGGAATAAAATATATATATATTAAATACTATTTAATCAATTAACACAAATACCAGTGTGCAACATGATACTGATTACCAAACAAGCAAACACATAAATAAATAAATAATCTAAACTAACAAGTAGGTTAGATATACCTTGGCGGTGTTGAACAAACGTTCAAGACACCGAGTTTCAACGAACGAGGCGCTAGGTTGAAACGGAACGAACCACTTTCGAGCTCCAATGGTTGTCGCGTATCGCGATGATTCTCGTGGTCCGGTGTCGCGTACCGCTACGGGACTGCGTTTATGACCCGTGGTCATTACGCGTCCAGTGTCGAGTACGTCTTGACTGACGTTGCGTCTCGCGAGACTACGAGATCAATCAGATTCAGATCTGATTGCAACCGGAGACGGCGCACGGCGAAAGGCATCGGGCTCGCGTCGACGGGCGACGGTCATGCGGCGACAGGAGAGCGGCGGTAGTGGTGGTGGGTGACGAGGCGACGGCAGCGACGAATTCCACGGTGGTGATCGGCTGTATTTGCGGTGGCGATTGCGGCGAACCGAGCGGCGGATCAGGGCGTATGAGGCGGCGATCTCTAGACCATAAGGTGGTCTACGGGCGTTGACTGACGGAACACCCTAACTAGCAACAACCACCAAGATGTGGTGGCTCGAAGATGGCCACCGGATGAAATCCGGTGGCGGCGATCGGCGCATAAACGGCTATGACGGTTTTTCTTCTTGTGGGGTTTTGCGTCGAGAGTCCAAAAGAGACGAAAAGTCTATTTTCTTTTTCTCCGCCGTCCAGATAATTGGGGAGGTGATTAGGGTTTTATTCCTAATCATCTAATGATTATTAGATAATCCGGCCCGTCTCGAATATAAAAAGCCCATTTCTGTATGCGAGTCCACGAGCCAAACGTTAGTAAAAATTTCACTAACGAATAACTCGACCGTGAATTTAAATAAAACCACTTTTATTTAAATATCGTTCACCCATTATTATTAAGCTCGTTAATAATAATAGTATTGATTATTAATTATTTATAACTAGTTATAAATAATATATATGATAATCAAACGTTTCTGTTTCTTTTACCGGTTAACCATTTAAGCGGGTTTAGAGTTCGTTGCACCCGATGTAACTCTTACGGGTCGTAAACGGGTCGGGTTTAAGATTTATCGGATCAAGACATACAATATCCAACAGTCTTCCACTTGGGCTGATTGCGACAAGATCTAAGAAATAGACAGAGGTGCTCTAGCTTGACTGTCCCAACTAGTTATGACACTTCAAGTCAACAACCAATGTATATCTGTTGTAAAACAACTGATATTAGACTTTTGGTAATTCGAAGTCATTGCATCCCTTCCGTATAAGACATCAATTGGACGATGGACACGGATTCAATTCATTCTCGATATAGATTCAAAGTGGTCCAAAACAACCAAGGTATAATGTTCAATCATTATGTTTCTCGATATAGATTCAAAGTGGTCCAAAACAAACACACAGTAGGTTTGGGTAAAGCCTTACACTTTACACTTGGAATCAACGAGGGTGCCACGATGTCTAGTTGTTGCATGATTAGTGCAAGAGTACAAAATCCCATCTCGACTACATGCCCTCCCACTGAACTTCAGATCCATTCCCAAAAGTAGCCGTTATGACTGTCAGTTACGCGACCGCGTTAAGCTACAATCAAAGAACAGTCTTTGGTAAAGGGGAGGTCGCTCATGTATCTCAGGTCTAAGGATACTAATGAGTATACCAATAGTCAAATCCATCTTATGATTGAATTCAGGAAGATGGTTTGATGCGAGTTACGTCCAACGTCATTCCACAATGAGGTCTGTGAGTCTGGATTGTCAACCATTTAAGTCTAGAGTCAGAATAGTCTCACTTCAGATTCGTTCCCACGAGTCTGAACGACTACGGACAATTTAGAATAATATATCTATTCCTCAGCTTCATTATGAAATGATGCATGTGAATTTGGATTGTCAATGTCTTGAGTCCAAAGTCATAAGTAGTCTTACCTCAGATTCGTGTCCACTATTCTGATCGACTTGAGGAATAATATGCACTTATTCATTGATTTAAACGTAT
>JBCNJP010000010.1:104628664-104651160 GCA_039602395.1 Deinandra increscens subsp. villosa | reverse complement strand
TGTTTTTGGCTTACTCAATGTTTCAAAAACCGGTTTTTTAGTTGAACCGGAAAACCTTTCGGGACCGGTTAGACCGGCCGGTTGAACCGGTTAGGGGATTTATATATTTTTTTTATAAAAATGTTAATAAACTTGTACACCTATTTTAGTCTTGATTTCTTGGTTTAGCTTATTAGGGAGATTATTAGTTTGGGATGGGTTTTCAAATTCGGTTAGCTTATTAGGGTACAACTTTTTGGGTTTTATACTAATCTTTTTAGTGGATTATCCTAGGTAATCTAGGTGGTAAAAAGATCGATTTGAAGTGGTCAATGTTCTAAATGTTATAGTCTTTTGTAGTATCCAGAATTAGATAAAGATCAAAATGGACAATATTTTCAATAATTTTCTCTATCAACTGGAATCGTAAATATATATAGTAAAACAAATAGCAATCAACTCCCAAACTAGAATTATAGAAATATGCATATAATGCAAACATTTTTTTAACGACAAACTACACTACTCCAGAACTACCATAATTATTAATAATTATTAAATTATATTTTCATGTAAAGATTTTAACCTTACTAATTTAATTAAGAGAGAAACACGTCTCAAGTGATCGTAAAGGAAAGATGATTCTCTATGCCATTTTTCTCACCTCTTGTTGGTGCCTTTGGAGATGTCGGAACGATGCGGCGTTTGAAGGTAAGAAGTCGGCGATCCAAGTTACGATTAAAGAGATCAAATGTACGAGCTTTCTATGGGTTAAAAATAGAGGAAAGTGGCTTAGTTTGAGTTGGGATATGTGGGATAATTTTATGATGTAAGTCCTGCTCTTTTTCTTGTATGTTTTTCTGCCCCTTTCTAGCTTCCTGCTAGGGGGTTTTGCTCAATGAAATGAAATAGCTGTTAAAAAAAAAAAAGTGAGGTAGTGGAATAACTTACTAGTTAAACATGAATCAGGTACTGTTTAAAAATATTACTTAAATTAAATATATAGAAACTTTAATAGTTTACGATTATATATTTTCATTACGCTTATAATAATAGATGAATATTAATTTCTGATTGATTTTACGCTTGTCGTATTATTTGTGAGTGTCAGTTGAACGTTCCTTTAGTTTCCAAAATATGATATTTTATTCTAATTTTCTTTTGCAATTGGCCTATTTTTTATTATTAATTATTAAAACCTTTATTTTAATTAATTTGTTGTTTAATTAATACTTTATTCATGGCTCATGGTCTCATGTTGTTCGGATTTTATTTCCTATTATGTCGGTGGAAGCATCTGGTTTAAACGTATTACATCGTCTACCTACGTGGACACATGTCATTGGATAAACAGTTGTCAGTCTATTTATATGTTTTGCCCCCATCTTTTCCAAAACTACAAAAACACCCCTGAACTCTCACAAATCATTATTTTCTTTTAAAAAACATAATAAAATTATTTGTAAGGTTAGGTTAGTGATCCAGAAAATACAGTATACAAGTTAGAAAACTAGCTGAGTCCAAAATCGTTTCACTCTCACTTTTTTCTTCTCTTTTCTAAATATATTGTTACACTAAATATTTGAAGATTCATAAATATAGTTAGATCGTAAACCAACCAAACTTTTTTTGAATCTTAAGTGAATAGTTCGATGAGAAGTATGATATACTCTTTTATGTAGTAAATATATGGATTTAACCGTAGATTATGCTTACTTAGTTAGGTGGATTCATTCACTACTCATTATTATCTATTTATTACTAATGAAACTATAGAATTACAAAAGAAGTTTGGTTTAGATTTTATAGCTTTTTTTTTTTAAACAAATTAATCTCATTTATACATGTTTGTGTCCACTGAAGTCTTTCTATGTTCATCTAAAAGATTAGCAAATATACAAAACTGAAAATGAGTACGAATAGACGACGTTTAAACTTGATTTGAACTTTTATAAAACTAATCTCGAATAGCTTACCTTCGGTGTGACGCATTATCATCCCTAGATAACTAGTAAGACCACCCGCAACGGTTGAGGTACGTACATACAACATACGTCTGCCACGTCAGCTTTTCCCCACATACCACAAACCTACTTTTTTTCTCACATCAATAAAATACTCGTACTTCCCACATATTCCCATATTAAAATAATACTAATATAGATGTTGTGAGAAGAAAAAGAAAAAAAAATACAAACCCACGTACGTGGGTGTACGTGGTTACGTACGTACAAGCGAAGTACGTACCTCCCAATGGCTTCACATGCAACGTACCAAAGTACGTACCTCCAAATACCCACCGATGTGGGTGGTCTAACCAGTGACGAAACTTGAGCCGAAAAGGAGTTGGGGCCGAAAGTCAGAGGACAAAAAAGAACGAGGACGGACTAAGTATATAAAAAAATTTAGACTAAACATGTATAAATTTACACTACTGAGCGAAAAACGTATAGGGCCCGGACCCGATCTGGTCCAAGATAAGCTTCGCCCATGACTGTAACGTTTAAACTTGACTTGATTTGGTGAAAACTAAAAAGTATTACACTTTTCGCTAGTTTTGAATACTTTCCAAAAAATAAGGGGTGGAACTGTAACTTCTTCTGAATAAAAAACGGTGAAAGAAGACCGTTGATGATCTGTAGTCTGTACCAGCTGGGGACACTCCAGTGGCTCTATTGTAATTAACACGAAGTTAAGGCCCCTTTTAAATCATTTAATCTACATATCTTCTATAGTTTCATCCCCTGCATTCTCTTACACACACTCACCGTCTCTCTCTCAATCTCGCCGGAGTTTACAATGCAGCTCCGCACTATGCCGGCGGTCACGGCGGTGGTCATCTCAATGCTCGCGTTATTACTCCCCGGAGCAACCGTCGAGGCGCACAACATCACCGCCATCCTCGCCAAATTCCCGGAGTTCTCAACCTTCAACCATTACCTCACCGTCACACACCTCGCCGACGATATCAACAACCGAGAAACGATCACCGTTTGCGCGGTAAACAACGCCGGAATGTCAGATCTGTTAAGCAAACACCTCTCCGTGTTCGCTATGAAGAACGTCTTATCACTTCACGTTCTCCTCGACTACTTTGGCGCGAAGAAGCTCCACCAGATCACAAACGGCACCGCTCTCGCGGCGACGATGTTCCAGGCCACCGGAACCGCCTCCGGCTCCTCCGGATTCGTCAACATTACAGATCTGAAAGGAGGAAAAGTCGGATTAGGCAGCCAGGATTCAGGTACCACGGATTCGACGTTTGTGAAATCGTTACAGGAGATTCCGTATAACATCTCGGTGATCCAGATCAGTAGTATGTTGCAGTCGGCGGAGGCGGAGGCTCCGACGCCGGAGCCCGCCGCCGTGAATATTACCTCTCTGATGGCGGCACACGGATGTAAAAACTTCGCGGAGGCTCTGCTTGCTTCTGACGCGATGAAGACTTACGAGGACGATTTCGATGGCGGATTGACGGTTTTTTGCCCAATCGATGACGCGTTTAAAGGATTCATGCCGAAATACAAAAACCTAACCGTCGCCGGGAAGCAATCGCTGCTGGAATACCACGGCGTCCCGGTGTACCAATCGATGTCGATGCTGAAATCGAGCAATGGCTTGATGAACACGCTAGCAACCGACGGGGCTAGCAAGTTCGATTTCACGGTGCAAAACGACGGTCAGGATCTAACGATTAAAACCGGACTCGTTACGGCGAAGATCGTAACGACGTTAATCGATCAACAGCCGTTAATCATTTTCACAATTAATAAAGTACTGTTACCGAAGGAGCTTTTCAAATCGGCTCTTTCGCCTGCTCCGGCTCCGGCGCCGGAGGCAGATGCTCCCACGGCGGATTCACCGAAGGCTTCGAAGAAGAAGAAGCGTAAGTCTCCGCCGGCGCCGGCTTCTTCGGAATCTCCGGCGGATTCGCCGGACGGTGCCGCGGCGGATCAGGTAGCGGATGGAAACGACGCTGCGGAAATCAAGGGTTTCAGATTGGCGGTTCTGGGTTTGATTCTCTGGTTTGCGTCTATTGTCGTGTAAGTGCGCCCGCGGCCCCTTTGCTTTGTTTATTTACACTTATATTTGCATTTCATTATGGTTAAATAATGAAATTTGAATATGAATTTGAGGTGTTAATTTTCCATTAATTATTTATAGTCTAAAGTGTGTGTGTCAGTTTGTGTTAAGTTAAACATTGAGGTTTATTTTGATGTGTGTTGTTCTTGATGATTTATATTCTGTTTGTATACAAATACAATGATAGCTAATGGAAATTATTAAGCATTTATGATCCTTGAGCTTTTAGCTTAACTAATTTGAGTTGATTTATTAAGCATTTATGATCTTTGGAGCTTTAGCTTTAGTTTAACTCGGACCAATCGAATATGAGCCCTTAAGGGTGGAGTATGGTTGAGATGGAGTAGTGTGGCTTCAATTGTGTTATCCAATGAGAAAATGCCAATTATGAGAGAGATGGAGTAGTGAGAAAATGATAGAGAATGATGGGTATGGTGGAAATGATTCAAGATTGAAGGCTCAAGGCTTCAAGATTTTCAATTCACACACAAAACTCACGACTTCAAGCTGTAAAACTCAAAAAAGGAAACAACATGGGAGGAAGCCATGGGAGGTGCTATAGAAGCCACCCAAACCGTGGGAGTAGTGGGGGGAAGCCGTGTTTCATACCCCCACCCTAATAAATTTTATATCTTCATCTTTATAATTTAGATAATTGGATTCAAATAATCTCACTTTCAAATATCACTACCACTGGTCTCAACTTTCACACTATTATCTGATATTGGTCATGGATGCCGTTAAAAACTTAACACTGTTAGTGTTTTTTGAGGACTTGGTAGCTGATGTGTAATTCTTTTATTTATTTTTCTTTTTTTTTAATCCACCTGATCCTATGTGTAATCATTATATCCAACTCATTTTTCACACACATATATAAGAAAGAGAGAGAGAGAGAATTCGAGAGAGTCATGGAGCTGGCTCATATCCTGCGACTATTCCGGCTGCGATTCTGGCCAGGCGACGACGTCACACAGGATACGACGTCGCATAATTGATGACGACTTCGAATCTCAAAATTTGAGCAATGACAGCTCTAGCCTTACCGCTAACACCATGGCATCCAATACTACAACGGAGACGATAACTAAGACCTTACCTATCACCGTCGTCATCAATTAGCATCAATTTTATTAATCTTGGTAACATTCCCCCATATGTATTCATCAATTTAGACCAAATTATCCAGTTCAATTTTAAAATTAGGGCACAACAAAGAAGTCGTGAGCTCACTATAAATTGATTCAATTGTATTAATCTTAGAACCCTTTCCAGTTGTAAGTCTCGCTTCCAGTCAAGTTATGTTGGAACACTTTCATATCGAAGTCAGAGCCACCAGTTACCGACAATGAAGCAGACGTACCTCCGATCGAGGATCAGATAGATAGAGGCTTCCTGTAGCGGAATAGTTTGACATTGGGCTGAAAGAGTTCTATGTAAGTAGGGAAAGGGCTACATCGAAGAGACGCCATTGAAGATTGGGAGGAAGTCCGGTGTGACTCCGGTGAGATCGGCAATTATTGTCCTATTTAATGAGGGAATCATATGTTGGGTTTTTACAGTGGTATTCGGGTCGTCTAGTGACATATTTAAAATTTAACTTTTACATGACAGACAGATTAATAGTTTATAAAATAGTTAACCGAATTAATATTAATTCTAAAACGCAGCGGAATATAATATATATATATATTAAAAATTAACACTAATACCAGTGTGCAACATGATCTGATTACCGAACAAGCAAACACATAAATAAATAAATAATCTAAACTAACAAGTAGGTTAGATATACCTTGACGGTGTTGAACAAACGTTCAAGACACCGAGTTTCAACGAACAAGGCGCTAGATTGAAACGGAACGAACCACTTTCGAGCTCCAACGGTTGTCGCGTATCGCAATGATTCTCGTGGTCCGGTGTCGCGTACCGCTACGGGACTGCGTCGCGTCTCGCGAGACTACGAGATCAATCAGATTCAGATCTGATTGCAACTGGAGACGGCGCATGGCGAAAGGCAACGGGCTCGCGTCGACGGGCGACGATCATGCGGTGGCAGGAGAGCGGCGGTAGTGGTGGTGGGTGACGACGACGCGACGAATTCCACGGTGGTGATCGACTGTTTTGCAACGGCGATTAGCGACGAACCGAGCGACGGATCAGGGCGTACGAGGCGACGATCTCTAGACCATAAGGTGGTCTACTGGCGTTGATTGACGGAACACCCTAACTAGCAACAACCACCAAGATGTGGTGGCTCGAAGATGGCCACCGAATGAAATCCGATGGAGGCGATCAACGCATAAACGACTACGACGGTTTTTCTTCTTGTGGGGTTTTGCGTCGAGAGTCCAAAAGAGGCACAAAGTCTATTTTCTTTTTCTTCGCCGTCCAGATAACTGGGGAGGTGATTATGGTTTTATTCCTAATCATCTAATGATTATTAGATAATCCAGCCCGTCTTGAATATAAAAAGCCCATTTCTGTATGCGAGTCCACGAGTCAAACGTTAGTAAAAATTTCACTAACGAATAACTTGACCGTGAATTTAAACAAAACCACTTTTATTTAAATATCGTTCACCCATTATTATTAAGCTCGTTAATAATTATAATAATAATATTGATTATTAATTATTTATAACTAGTATAAATAAACGTTTCTGTTTCTTTTACCGATTAACCATTTAAGCGGGTTTAGAGTTCGTTGCACTCGGTGTAACTCTTACGGGTCGTAAACGGGTTGTAAATGAGTCAGGTCAAGATTTATCGGATCGGGACATACAATATCCAACACTCTTCCACTTGGGTTGATTGCGACAAGATCTAAGAAACAAACAGAGGTGCTCTAGCTACACATGACTGTCCCAACCAGTTATGACACTTCAAGTCAACAACCAAGGTATATCTGTTGTAAAACAACTGATATTAGACTTGTGGTCATTCGAAGTCATTGCATCCCTTCCGTATAAGACATCAATTGAACGATGAACATGGATTCAATTCATTCTCATCTAATCTTCAATCATTATGTTTCTCGATATAGATTCAAAGTGGTCCAAAACAAACACACAGTAGGTTTGGGTAAGGCCTTACACTTTACACTTGGAATCAACGAGGGCACCACGATGTCTAGTTGTTGCATGATTAGTCCAAGAGTATAGAATCCCATCTGGACTACATGCCCTCCCACTGAACTTCAGATCCATTCACAAAAGTAGCCGTTATGACGGTCAGTTACGCAACCGCTCATGTATCTCAGGTCTAAGGATACTAATGAGTATACCAATAATCAAATCCATCTTATGATTGAATCCATGAAGATGGTTTGACGCGAGTTACGTCCAACGTCATTCCACAATGAGGTTTGTGAGTCTGGATTGTCAACCATTTGAGTCCAGAGTCAGAATAGTCTTACTTCAGATTCGTTCCCACGAGTCTGAACGACTACGGACAGTTTAGAATAATATATCAATTCATCAGCTTCATTATGAAATGATGCATGTGAATTTGGATTGTCAACGTCTTTAGTCCAAAGTCATAAGTAGTCTTACCTCAGATTCGTGTCCACTATTCTGATCGACTGTGAGGAATAATATGCACTTCATCATTGATTTAAACGTATTAAAATCGAACACAGTTATAGAATTCAGCGTTTACGTCTAACCTTTTAGAGGAAGCCGAATGATAATGTATAAATGTTAGAGTTCGTACATCCAAATACTAATTCAAAACATACATCTAGTACATATTGGTTGAACATCATTAGTATGACGTTAATGAGTCTTATGATTCATTGTTTTACCGATCGGGTTTTGAAATGTGCTACCATTTTGGTTATCGAATATTTCATAGTTCCAGTATTTCTCTTAATAGTGGAATTTCCTCAAAGTGTGTTGGTTTTGTGATCATAGTGATCCTTGGTATTCACTATAGTTACTGTGTCATCACAATGTCCTGTTTGGTTAAAACTCTAACTATGTCAAGAATCCTTCTGAACCTTTTTAGACAAGCAACGGTTTATTGTCACTTGAGTTGGCTAATTAATTTAAATTTAGTTGTGAAGTCTGCCACAATGCAAAATCTTTATTATTATGAGCAAGAGATGTCTTGGTCAATTATGAAAACTTGTAGTAGTATATTTCTACACGGTGAATGTTAACATCAATGCAATTTAGTGCATTGTGTTCAACAATTCACGATATCGATGTAACTCGCGTACATTGATTTTCCCTTTTGTGTCATTAGTGTAACCCTGTACAGTGTTTAACAACTTCAGTGTAACTCTGTATAGTGATCTCTCCCTTTTGATGTCATTAGTGTAACTCTGTACAGTGGCATCTTTGTTTAACCACATATTCAATGTGTGTTTTATATAGCCACTGAAGTCGCTTATACATGTGGATCTCTGTCCATTAAGAAACTTCTTTTAAATTCTCAATTCTCTGTACCAAATATCCATATTATCTATAATCACATAAGGATTATATTTTATCTTTTAGTATATCATCGTCATACGGGGTGAGGATAGATATAGTGATCCCACTAGCCTTTATGTAAACACAACAATTATGGCATTAAGCCATTCTCAGATTAAAGATCTGATATTGCAGTTTTGAATCTAGTATCGAATGGCTTTTAAAATATGCGAACAATGGTTTTATGACTCTTGAGTTATTTCAAGATCAACGTCCTTTACTTCTAGTTCCAGTTAAATAACTTAGGAACAAAAGGTTCTATCTTCTGTGTGGAATTATAATTCCATATGGATAGTGGAAGTATTATCCATTGTTATATGTAGTATCTAGCGAGAATAAATTCTCATTGTCAAAAGACATTCGATACTAGATTTATCAGGCGAGTGGTGATGAAGAGAGTAGTACTCAATAGGGGTGTGTATGGCAAATATTTCCTATATATCATCTTTCAAACGTTGACAAGCATCGTTTGATTCCTATCATGTGCTCAGGCCAAGGCTGTGCATTTAGGACCGGATTAGTGAAAACATCTTTCACCTATCTTAAGATGATTTTAGGATTTGTCAAGCTTCAGGTATTCTTTACTACGATCAGACTCAGAATTGTGATCGTATTTGTAAAGCTGGTTCTTTGACTTCATTTTGAAATGTTCTTGACAATTCAAGAATTTTCATTGATGCTTAGCGTCATAAGCATATTCACTATGATTATCGTCATAGTTATGAAGTAACTTTTATGATTCTTGTTATATTGTCTTTTCAGGCTTGCCAACACAAGAGTGTCTAAGCCTAGGAAGAACATTTAACGATCCACTCGAATGAGTGAAGGATTTGGTTGTGAGTTCGTGAAAGCATAATCATTCAGAAAACTTAATCCCATGGTGGATCATAGGATCCAGTTGGGCCGTATCTTTTTATGCATGTCTTGCTTACACGAATAAGTCACAAGCAAGAATCATTAGAACCAGGTATGTTTCATAAAGAAACTTCAACTTATGTTATTAGTCTGATGTAAAATCAGTGAAAAGCAAAGTATTAATCCTAGACGAGCTAGGTCAAAACAACCATTTGTTTTAAATGCTATCAAAGGGTGAAAGACATGATTGAAAGCAAATGGCCTTAAAAGGGTAATTCGAATCATGTGTCCCTCGATTAAGTTTTTCTTATTTTCACATTCCCGCAAGGCATTCTAGATGTCATGCATGCATGTGTTGGGGAAAACCCGTGAAAATCCAATAACATTAGTTTAGATACCGACAGAGAAATCTAACGGTTCTCCATTTTCTTTGAGCTTAAGAGGGTCATGTATAGTACCCGATTTGTTGTACATAGAGCACTGGTGCTTGTCATGATGAGGCAGCAATGGTTGCACAAATCTCTTGCCATTGGTGTTGGTGCCAAACGGTCATGGCAATATCAACAACCTTTTATTGCCCTTAAAATCAGTACTCTTTCTTGGTACGGCTTCTTAACACTGTAGCAATCACCTATGACACGTGAAGTGTTAATTGAGCATAATGTTATCAACTGGTTAAACTTTTCCACTAAAGCACGTAATATATACTGGTTTTTATAGAAGTGATAATGTATAAGCCCAGATACTCGTGGGGTAAGTTAGTTGAGTCAGGTGATTCTGGTACCCTTTCATCTTAATGACATGACCCTGTGGAGAAGAGCCTTGCATGGAGCTCTTCTCCATCTCGTAATAAAACATGCAGTTAAGCTTGTTTGTTATGTCATTGATAGTCAAGATTTGCATGCTTTTGGTGAATATCAGGGAACATGCGAGCCCGCATAACACTTTCTACCTTAGAGGTGTTAGTGTTATGTAAATCAATCCTGGTGTGTTGTCTTCCTATAAAGGAACACAACTACGACGATTGGGCTCTTCAAGATATAGAGTTTATGAAAGATTTTCAGAGCCTTTTTTGAGTTTGTTTCAACAAGATGAAAGTTTGTGTTATTTGATTTGTCCTACTGAAGGACTGATTAAAGGGAGAATGAGATTCGTTTTCATTAGTCGTTATGAAATGATAAGCAAAGCACAATATCTTAGTATTTTTGGTGTAAAATATTTTCTTATTATAAATTGGTAAAGTTTATTTTATAAAAAAATTGAGAATTCGATTAGACAAGTTTACTTGAGACTGCCAAATGAGCCTCAGGAGCAAACTTGTGTAACAAGATGTATGAATCTATCTTCTCAAAATTATAATTGTTATTGAATTTTTTTTTATTATTATTGAATATTGTTTTACCGATAAGAATTTTTTGGATAGTATATATATATCTATATTTTCTTTTTTAACATTTTAGCCCCGGATAAGTGGCTAGTATATAAATATAAAGTATACAAAATAAAATAAAATAAGTTATCTCTAGCACCTACCTTCTCGACCTTATTCACCTAGAATTTCTCCACCGCCAATGTAGCTTTCTTTCTACACAAACCAAAACTCCCTCAATGCATCATATTTCAACCAACAACTACTACTACATTTATTCATCACCATTTTTTTAAACTATTATATTTTTTTTTAAGTGTAAAAACTCGTTACCCAAAAACTCACCCGATCACTAAAATCTTGCACCGTTAAACTTAATTATCAGTGAAAGTTAAATTCAAAACCCACACAACCAGCAAAAGCTTGCATCGTGTGTGTTAAGTATTAACAGACATTGATAAATGTTGCCAAAGCATCAATCATATGTACAGTACAACTAACACATCTCAAGCAATTTTCAAGATTTAATATATAAATACGATTAATTTTTTATATCGGTTCTAAAAAAAGAAAGACACTACATATGCATGCATATCTTCTTTCATGATTAATAACTAAATACAAACATAAAGATAGACTAAGTGCAAACCCGGTGCACGAGGCTCTTTTATACGCGAATTTCGTAACTAGACGCGAAGAAATGAGAGTAACACTAAACCGAAAATAAGCAAGCAGTTGAGGGGCAAATGAGATGCAGAATCCACAGATTGATACACATCTCCAATTGGAGGAGGGTAAGCACAGTTTTGCCAATTTGGTTGACAGTTCCCGGGAACTAGCGGCATCGGTGGTGGTGGTTCACATGACAGTTTAGCCGGTGGGGTTGGGGATTCATAAACAGGTTCACTCGGTGGCGGCGGTGGTGGTGGTGATGGTGGTGGCGGGCATGGTAACGGTGGTGCTGGGTATGATGGCCGGAGAGGAGGTGGTTCACAGGGATATTCACAACCAGATGCTATGGAACTTATGGTTAAAAGTAATAAGAGTATATGAACATATGAGCACAACATTTTTTGTTTGTTTGGAGACGTTGAAAATGGACCATTTTGGTCACATATTTAACATGCACCGATATGACATTAGATGCATACGTAGTAAATGACACATGGGAACTGTGAATGTGTCCCTTGTTACGTGGACAGGGTGGGTTCCTGCCATGTGGCACGTGCTTTCGTCATTTTTTTTAGAAGATGATTCTAAGGCTTCGTTCCAGCTAAGTGGTGCACAGTTTGTACACATCTAGATGATGTGGAGGAGTGTTACGCGGCAGGATTAACCGCATGGCTTGCAAAATGGGCTGGTTGGGTAACGGGTCGTTTTATAAAATGACGTGTTGGTTTGGTTCGAAATTGACTCAAGTTGAAACGGGTCGTTTCAGAAAGTAACGGTTTATTCAAATTTCACTTGCTATATTTATTAAAAAAATAAAAATTAAAAAATAAAATTGGTTCTTAAAAGGGAACCGGTTTGGTGTCCACATAACCCGACAAGTAGGGGTCAGTTTGAGATATTAAATTGGAACTGGTTTAACCTAAAACCGTTCTAAGTTAGCAGGTTTCGTAAGAGTTACTTTTGTTGGACAACTAACAATTAATGCCCGGCCACCCAAGGTAATCCCAATGGCGAAAGGGCACCCACACCCCAGCAACTCAGCAAGCAGGGTAGAGTCATACTCTCGTGTGTGCCGGATAGTTCAAGCACATCAATTGAGTCCATCTCAGGAAAAACTTACTGCCCGAAGGCTCACCGTGGTAAAACTTGGAGCTACAGTGAACAATACCATTTCGTAAGGGGCCTTCACAATTGACTTTAGCCGGTTTTGACGACATTTTTGAACCAAACCACTAAGGTTTAAGAAACCCACAAATCAAACAAGTTAGAGATGGCAATGGGATGGGCTTAGGTAATCCCA
Organism: Deinandra increscens subsp. villosa; assembly: GCA_039602395.1. NCBI lineage: Eukaryota > Viridiplantae > Streptophyta > Magnoliopsida > Asterales > Asteraceae > Deinandra > Deinandra increscens. The sequence continues at coordinate 104,638,425 of JBCNJP010000010.1, read as the reverse complement.
ACCCATACTAGGTTTATAAAAACGTGTCTCATACCCGGCTCAGAACCCGTTGGGTATCCATCTAGTATTTACCCGTTATGTATCGGACATACATATGGGTTTTAAGTATACCCGTTAGTTTTCTGAAAATACACCTTGGGTATACCCATCTCAAGATGGGTATTCTATTGGCTAACTTTTAAATAATTACATTTGTAATAAAATAATCATAAAAAATGCATATATCTACCGGTTTAACCGGCTAGGTTGGGTTGGTCGGTCGGACATGTCAGTTTTACTGCTTTGACTATCTTTAAACTTTTTACCTTTTTAAAATCATAAGTTTGTATTGAAATGTTCAAAATAATTTAAAAAAAGTTCCAAAGCAGAGGTTCGGTTCACTCGGCTGGATCCAAGTTTCAAATCGAACCGAACCGTTAAAACTTAAGAGCGCCAACCTGCGAAAACCAAACCGCTATGAACCACTTCGCGGTTTGGTCGGTTTCTAACTGTTTTTGAAAACCTTAAGTCAAAATCAACATGCTTATATAATGCATTTAAAATGTATATGTCCGCAGCATTCTTATACACAAAACTACACAAATTAAAAAGCATGAAAATTTTATGAATAATTAACACTTGATTTATCATCAATTTTTTTTAGATCCCCTTTGTTGAAGTAAATATAACTTGGGTTACCGTTTGAATCGGTTGTTACTCGGAATGGAGAGAATCCAGAGTATCCCCTCTCAGCTTTCGCTATGCATAACTCGGTAATGTACTTTCTTAAACCATGTTCTTGAACCGAAAGTTGAGCTGCATATTCCTGTAATGGCATCCACTGTAGAACATGTCATAAATTATGCGTTTTCGCTTGTATTTTTTGATAACTGATATGCTCTTCTTTTCTTTAATTGTGGCAAAGTAGGCGGGTCATGGGTATTGTATCAAAATAGGTCCGAGTCAAAACATGTACTGTTATTATACATCAACAGTACATTAAAGTTCTATTATAAGAAAATTGAGTGGTTAATTTAAATAGTTAATTACGAAATTCTAAAAATAATGTAGAAGAAAAGTTAACAAACCCACCTGACCCGGGCTATCTTGCCACTTACATTGTTTTCTATATGTTATTAGTAGTTTGTATGATTAATACAAGTCAGTACCCGGGCTGCCGCAATTTCTGTTTCTTGAATTTTGATCTCGAAAGACAGTGGGCGCATCATGCACAGGAATAGCAATTCTGACTTTCCAAAGAATACGTTGTGCTCTTGACTGCCAATCGGATCAATTTGTATGCATAAAGATATTATACATATATAGGCTTTGGATTGGTGAGAAGCCACCTTATTGGCAATAATCCACGCACCTGGATTATTGCCAGAGTGTCATTTCATGTTATTTTTAGTTTAGTTTCTCAGCAGCAAAAGTGTCATTGGTAAGATAAGGCTCAAATGTGTATGTACCTGAATGCTAGTACTTCAACAAACTCTGTATCTATCTGAGACAAGTTAAATCATCAGATAAGTTTTTTAAGTTCTAATTTAGATTAAAGACCAAAAAAAACATGATATTTAAATGCAAATTAGATGCTTAGCACTTACTCCAGTCTCTTCTTTGACTTCTCTAGTCAGCCCTACAGTAATATCCTCACCCTGTAGAAGAGACTTGTCAATTTATCAGGATTTCGACCCGTTTACTTTTGACCGGGTTAATTTGAGTATTTATATTCATGATGACTAAATAAATAGTTGAAAACTGGGTCAAACAGGTCGAAAGTCAACCAGAGCATTCATTGGATAATTTAGTATTTATTTTAATCATATTCAACACGGAAACTATTTATTGAAAAAGAAAAAAAGGCAGTTGTAGGAAAAACTAAAAAACCCTACAGAACTTTTGCTGAATTTGTACACAAGTCCTGGACTTAATTTTTGCAAGATCAAATCTCGCGGTTTTAAAACTTCTCGATGAAGTCAATGAATTTTATCTTGGAAAAAAATCGCCATTTTTTGGATAACTACATTCTTCAACTTTTGAAAACATAACAAAAAGTTACTTTTTAAAAAGAATCCTAAAGTTTATAAAAAAGATCCATTGTTAACTTTTATAAGTGCATAGGGCTTCATCAACAATTGCCGCATATAAATTAGAAGCTAGACAAAAAGTGAATTCAGGAGAAATCGACCAAACCCATTTTGACCTGTATCAAAAGTTACCAGGTTGACTCATCAGCCAAACCGCCCATTTTGCCACTTTTATATATATCTCGGTTTGGAAAAAAAATAAACTTCCAATAAAATATACACCTGATGAATAATTCCAGTAGAGATTTTCCAAACTCCCCGTAAGATCCCCATCTTCTCCTGGACAACAAGCATCTATGGAAACATATACATAAAACGTAGACACAAAATAAGAATCTAGTCAGCTAATCTAAACAAAGTTTAAGTATAAATTTTGGGTAGGAATGGCAAAGGGGCCGGGTATGGGATGAGTTTTGGTAATCCCAGCCCGATTATAAAACGAAGTCCCATATCCGGTTAGTTACCCATTAGTTAATACCCATCGGGTTAGCAAGTATACCAGTTTATGATCTTTTGTGGTTACAAGTTACACGTAACACTGGATGACTATGTCGAAATTCTATTTTAGGCAGCCAACTGTTTTTAGGCCAGAAAAAAGTTCATCTCTCCAATTCCTTTCTTTTCTCCTCTCCTTCCTCCATAAAAATTGGTTCGGGGAAAAGGGATCTGATAGTATTCCAATTAAGGTCTATACCAGTAGGAGCAAAAAAAGTAATTCACGGGTCACTGATGGGTCCATGGAGCAGCTGACTTGGGTATTTGGTGAACACTTTGACCCATTCCTTATCCCAGCTCAAAAGCCAGGTAGTGGGTAAATGGGGAATTATTAGAATTGTGCCAGTGTTGTGGAAGAAGTAGAAATAGTTAGCAATCATTTATTTGTTTTCTCATCTTGGTTAATTCGATTATCAATCTTGTATTAGGGGACCAACCCTTCTCGAATTGGAGAAATTCATTTAATCAAGCATCCGACTTTTTCCCTTAATTTCCTATTTGTATCAGTTACATGAGCTTTTGTCTTCAATAATGCATGCACACACACACACACACACATATATATATATATACACCATCCACGCATATGATTAAAATAAACTTGCGAAAACACATATGTACCCACATGCACACGTGTAAATATAATGTTAGTTGGCAACTTCTCATAAATCTTGTTATCGTCCACACACACAAGATGTCACAACATTAGGTTGGTATTTATGTATGTAAATTACTACAACCAGTAGCGGACCCAGAGAGTTATTTTATGGGGGTTGGTAATTTTAAAGTCGACAATCTAATACTATATATTAAATTTTTTTTGACCGGTTCAAGTAGGTCTGGTCGGGTCGCTATATTGAGCTCCTATCACACCTCATTACGAACAACCTCATAAAATAAAGTTATAAATACATACAGTTACTTTATTAAAATAATAGAAATAAATAAAGACAACTATAAAAAAGGTTAAATAGTGAATAAAATTATAAAAAATACAGGTAAATAAAGCAACAAATATTCAAATAATTCTAAGCATTTACTTGAGAATGGACAGCACACTAATTACTTTACTTTTAACAAATTAATGAAATTATAGAAAATATGAAAATATAAAAATATAAATGTTACAGACAATAAAATGAAAATTCAAGACTGTGAAAACAAATTTAATATTCTTCATCTTAATTAAATTAAAATGGTAAAAAGTCACAGTATATGACCAAGATAAAGGAAGGAAACAAAAGATATTATATCATAGATATCTTTTGCTTTTGCATATTCCTAAAACAAAATGGTAAAAAGTCATAGTACACCAAATTGTTCATCTCTCATCTTCCCATCTTCTTCATCTTTTTCCAAAATTTCTTGGGGGTCGGTAACAAAATTTCTTAGGGGTCGGTCGAGATGAAGTCATATACATAACAAGTAAATACAAAATTTCATGGGTGTCGGTTGAAGCCCATATGCCATCAACTACAAATATTATTTTGTTGTGCAAATTTACCATTTTTGTTTACTACAACTATTATTTTGTTGTGTAAATTTACCATTTTTGTTTCTTTAAGAAAATTTTGAACTAAAAGAGAGTGAAGAAAAGAGAAAGGAAGTTAGTAGGGAGAGGAAAGAAAGTGGAGTCAGAAGGAAATAACCCGGAGGGGGGGGGGGGGGTCTATTTGAAAGGAAGAGAGAAAACGAAAAAAGAAAGAAAGTGGAGGTCCACAGGAGGAGTCAATTTCTGGATAAACAAACAAAGAAACAAACCCAGCAAACTTGCTCAAGGTAGGCCTACAGAGGGTGAGATGAGGGCACATCTTACCTCTATCCCACATGATTTTTAGATATAAACACAAAAAATACATGACCATTTGCAGGAATAATAATGGCAATAGAAATATACCTCGCACTTGTCATTTAAGACGATGGCACCAACACGTGCAATATGTGATGCGTTTGCAGGGATGGGATTTATAGTATTAGGAATCCAATATAAAAGCATCAGGTATTTGGGTTCAGCATGGTGATACCTGAAACCCTCCTGCCAATAACACAAAACATTTAAAAAAAAAAAATCAACTTCAAGAGAATGCATGAATTGACAAGGTCACATAGTAATTACCATATTCACAATATGTATTACCTAATAAAACATATTATAAGTTTCTACTGCAGGGGGCAAGATGAGCAGGTTGGATGACACATTCGGGTTAAAATGGGTCATTTCATCTCCAAACACTCTAATGTCCATCTTTTTAGTTCTTCTTATAATTAATAAAGGCGTTACATTCGAAAAATAATATAAATCATTGACTAATACAATTTAGGAAGTTACATTCATTAAAAGACTTTGTGTGATTTTCTAGTTTCAACCCGTTCGACCCATTTGAGTATTAGATCTATCACATGTTTGGCTAAATGTTTTGATTTCACCATTTGACCCGTTTGACCCATTTGAAAATCCCAAATCAACCCATTCATAAGTAAATGGTCAAATGTTGCCACTTCTAGTTTCTACCAGTAGTGGTAACGTAACGAATGAGATAGCTAGCTACCTTAACTGCAGTGTCTACAAGATTTGAAAGATCGATTGGCAATTTAATCCAAATACCCTTCTTGCCCTGTCAAAACCATTGAAAACTTAGAACACAAAAATAAAAGTCAACAATCCCCAAATATGCAATACAACAGAAGTTTCATGCATCTGTATATAACATCTCAGCACCTAGTCCACAGTGTATAAATGTATATAACTTAGATGATAAATATTGCTAGATCAGCAATAGAATTATAACCATGAGGGCCGTAAAGGATATACACTATACGGCTAGCAGAAACAACTATAGACAAAAAATCTTCTCTGCACATGAAAATAAATAGTAAAGACAGAAAAAAAAGACCGATGTATATGAACAGATAGAACAAAACCTGCAATTTCCACTGTGACATTGAAGCTTTAAGCAGTGTACGGAAGACATCAGAATCCATATGTTCTTTCATCTCTACCACAACACCTCCAAACTCATCATCAGTTGCAGGAAGTTGTGGAACATTTGTAACTACATTTTCGGTAGTCAATTGGTCCATCAAAACAATAGTGATGTAAAATTTATCGGCTTAATCCATTGCCTGGTGAACAAACATGTAAAATACATCAAATCCAATCACAAAGCAAGATAGTCTCTAGTGTATGGGTTATACAAAAACAGCTATAGGACAGTATGGAAACAAACACTAACAAACACTCAAGTATAAAGCAATAACTCATATAAAAACTCAAAAACAGATTGTAAGATAGCTTGTATATTTTAATTGACCTTTGTGTGTTCTAGATGTGTATTCTCATGACTATATCTATTCAAAGATCAAGAAATAGTATATAAATACTCGACCGAAACACCTTTCATGAAACATTGCAACTGTTCATGAAAAATTAGTTATATCTTTTTAAACAAAATACTACAGATTTTCACTTTATTTCATGCCGGCCCATAAAAGTCCATAGTAGAGCTTTACTGATTTCTGCAATTCCTTTGGTCAAGTAGTCTTATTTTCAAATCTAAATTCATTAAAAACACTAAAGTTGCCAGCAAAGTCATACTCCCATAATAATTAAAGACTTAACTTTTGAACTTACACGGGCTAGGATAAAATATCATCGGCGTGTTCGTACAATAGTAAACAAGTTTCTCAAGTGTCATACTAATCTCACTCAAACTTTTTTTATCCTTCTAGATTCATTCATCTTTCATTAAGTATTCCAATATTGTATAACATTTTTATAAATGTTATCTTTTTAAACTAAGACAAATGAAACATATACATACTGGTTACTGTTTGATGATTATATATCCCCAATTTAGTGTAAAGTAGACAATTATAAAACTTGGTCATTATTTCCGGAATTTTGTTTCTTTCACTATTCCCTCCTTTTTCAAGTTAATTTTAAAAGATCAATCATTAAATATTAAGAGTTAGTGACTTCGAAGACTTTGGCTCCACATTTAAAAAACACAAACATTTGACCTAACCTAACCTAACCTAACCTAACCACACTTATACACATAACTAACTTACAGTTGAACTTTAACAATCAGTTATCGATACAATCAATCAATGAATTCACTCACGAGTCACGAGAGTTGAGTTGCCATATCTAAACTTTACAATCATACAAGTTCGAACGAACAGAATAGTTCGGAATCAGACATGAAATTGATACCTGTAATTAAGATGATGAAGATAAGAACGACGAGATGATGATAATCTTCCAGATCGCAATGCGTTATAAAGAATCCAAATTGTCTTTACAATCAAACAATTGACAATTTGTTCTAGCTTGCCCCCTAAACACGGTCTATGAAAGTGTAGCCGTTTACCGAGAAAATGATTGAAAGGGGGATTGTTCAAAATCAGTGTGCAGAAAACAGTTTATTTTATGTCAGATCAGATCACATCAAGATTGGACCGGACCAATATTAAACCGGATTTAATGTGAATATAACAAGCGGTTCACCTAATTTTAGTGTAAATTTATCATATTCATATTTATTTCTAAAGTATTCCATAAACTAAATTACACCAATTATATCATTGTTTCGTTTGAGTTCAGGACTTTCAACAAAGAGGACATAACATCTACAAGTGGGTTAGTCCCATATTGACAAGCGGTTCACCTACATCGGTTCTAAAGCTAGATTTAACTCAATACAAGAGAGAGAGGGGCCGAAATATAGATCGGGTATGAACCGGGTCATAGAAAAATAGGTTGTCACATGTTAAATCAATCACAAACATACACGACCAAAAATTAGCATGAAAAACAATTGGTGGTGGTAATTGGTAAAGTAAAATAAATCGGGTTTTTCTATTTGGACAGTCACTACAAGACAAAAAATGTTATTTTGATAGTCCGATACGTTGCGTATAGGCCTATAAGCAGCGTATTGAGCTCTAAAAAGTAATAATTGGACTCTGAAAAGTACTTATACGCAGCGTATAGGTCTATACGCTGCGTATATACAAATCAAATCGTACAGCACCCCCCCCCCCCTGAATTTTATGTCGGCGGCGTCAAAAAAAGACAGATACGCTACGTATTCAACTATACACATCGTATTCAATGTCTAAAAATAGAAATAGATGTCCAAATTGAAGGACCCTTGTATACACATACAACCCATATGTGTAATAGTTAAACAGACAATTTTTGTAACTGTCAAATCAGTCACACTCTTTACATACAACCCATATGTAAACCTATGACTAGTATTAGAAAAAATATATCTCAAAATAGTCATATGGGTGACAAAACCAACATAAAAAATATATCGGAACTAACCAAATAACTCAAACTCGTTTATTTTTTGAAAATAAAATGATCTTCGCTCTTGATCAAATAGAGACGTTGAGAGCTCTTCATGTACTTGTAACTTAAACAATCGTGAACAACGGTATCGATTAACCCTTCTCGAATCAAATTAATGGAGTCTGAACAATTTGGGGGTGAAAGATATAACTTGCTCTAATGAAATGAATAAAGGCATCCTTTTGTTTGCTAAAAATGTGAAAAGGAAGTGACAAAAATACTTTCGGATGGAATGCATGTGATGTGTAGTTAACGGATGGATTGGAGTAAAATGGTAACAAACTACACGATTAAATGACATGTTTTAGAAAATTTGACGAAAGTGACAATTTAATCGATGTAGGATTCAGATTCGGTTTCGTTGTGAAGCCCTACTCTAAAATACAAAACACAAATGGGAAATAACAAAATAAAATGCAACATAGTAATGAAGAAACACAATACAATAAATCCATCAGATCAGACAAACAATAAAATACAACCAGAAGTTAAAACAATAAAATATGATGCATCACAAATATAAAATACAAAACATGATTTGTTTGTTTGTTTTTTTTTTTTTAATAATTGCTATTGTTTGGTTGTATTATAAAGTTGATCAACTTATTAAAACAATCATTTGTGCTATGAGTGATTGAAATGCAGGTATATAATAATGTAAACAAATATTTATAGAATTTATTATTAACAATTTCTCGTATGGAACTTATAATTATACGACACGTACCGACCCATACAAATTACGATAAACAAAAAATGCGACAAACAAACTTTATAAACTTCGAGCAATGAATTACGAAAAATAAATAAATTAAAGGCTACACCACATGTACCGACCCATACGTCACATACATCTTCCTTTATTGACAATTGAGCTGTTTTTGGCTTGAAAGTATTCATGCGTGCAATACGTCATGTATCGATCTCTACGTGGTGTATGGTATCGTCAGCAAAACGAATTACAGACTTGACACTAATCCCGAAAACATTCCGCCCCCAAATACGTATTCTCCTAAATACCGATCCTATACGTGGCGTAGAGGGCTTTATCTATCGTATATGTTAACTTTTTACTGTATTAATTACTGGTGCATGCCTATACGACACGCATATTGTAGCAAGTGCCTGACAAAAAAATCTGGGTGTCCCTAGCGGGACCTCTTGAATATGACATTCTGACATTCACATGACTAGAGATGAGGTGGTCAACAAGGCAAGAGATCTTGGTAGAGGATAGATTTGGAGCTGAATATGGGATTCAAAAAAGAAATAATAACAAAAAGAAAAAGAAATAGTTTAGTTATTTACAATTTCAGCCCTTTATGTTTTCGTCATTTAGATTTCAAGCTACAATCGCTCCAGCGTATAGCTTGCAGTGGAATATTAGACTATTAGACTAGTTATGATATTATATCAAACTAAAGGGTATTAGTGTGAAATATTATTTTCTATATATCAAGATCCATGTAACCCTATTATTGACATCATCACAATATAATACAATATTCTCTAGTTTAACTTGTTTACCTATAGTATTTCCGCTGCAACTCACGGTAGAGTACCAACTAGTAATACTCTAATAGACAAAGGCAACCAAAACAAGAATTAAAGTTAACTTTTTTTCTCATGTCTATGGTAGGAGTGAACAACATCCATATTTTCTTGTAATCGACCATGTATCATCTAATCATACTCGTCATGTATTACCTAATAAAACATGTTATAAGTTTCTACTACAGGGTCAAAGATTGGCAGGTTGGATAAAGCATTCGGGTTAAAATGGGTAATTTCATCTCTAAACACTCTAATGCCCATCTTTTTAGTATTTTTTTATT
>JBCNJP010000010.1:104579233-104628164 GCA_039602395.1 Deinandra increscens subsp. villosa | reverse complement strand
TTTTATCTTTTAGTATATCATCGTCATACGGGGTGAGGATAGATATAGTGATCCCACTAGCCTTTATGTAAACACAACAATTATGGCATTAAGCCATTCTCAGATTAAAGATCTGATATTGCAGTTTTGAATCTAGTATCGAATGGCTTTTAAAATATGCGAACAATGGTTTTATGACTCTTGAGTTATTTCAAGATCAACGTCCTTTACTTCTAGTTCCAGTTAAATAACTTAGGAACAAAAGGTTCTATCTTCTGTGTGGAATTATAATTCCATATGGATAGTGGAAGTATTATCCATTGTTATATGTAGTATCTAGCGAGAATAAATTCTCATTGTCAAAAGACATTCGATACTAGATTTATCAGGCGAGTGGTGATGAAGAGAGTAGTACTCAATAGGGGTGTGTATGGCAAATATTTCCTATATATCATCTTTCAAACGTTGACAAACATCGTTTGATTCCTATCATGTGCTCAGGCCAAGGCTGTGCATTTAGGACCGGATTAGTGAAAACATCTTTCACCTATCTTAAGATGATTTTAGGATTTGTCAAGCTTCAGGTATTCTTTACTACGATCAGACTCAGAATTGTGATCGTATTTGTAAAGCTGGTTCTTTGACTTCATTTTGAAATGTTCTTGACAATTCAAGAATTTTCATTGATGCTTAGCGTCATAAGCATATTCACTATGATTATCGTCATAGTTATGAAGTAACTTTTATGATTCTTGTTATATTGTCTTTTCAGGCTTGCCAACACAAGAGTGTCTAAGCCTAGGAAGAACATTTAACGATCCACTCGAATGAGTGAAGGATTTGGTTGTGAGTTCGTGAAAGCATAATCATTCAGAAAACTTAATCCCATGGTGGATCATAGGATCCAGTTGGGCCGTATCTTTTTATGCATGTCTTGCTTACACGAATAAGTCACAAGCAAGAATCATTAGAACCAGGTATGTTTCATAAAGAAACTTCAACTTATGTTATTAGTCTGATGTAAAATCAGTGAAAAGCAAAGTATTAATCCTAGACGAGCTAGGTCAAAACAACCATTTGTTTTAAATGCTATCAAAGGGTGAAAGACATGATTGAAAGCAAATGGCCTTAAAAGGGTAATTCGAATCATGTGTCCCTCGATTAAGTTTTTCTTATTTTCACATTCCCGCAAGGCATTCTAGATGTCATGCATGCATGTGTTGGGGAAAACCCGTGAAAATCCAATAACATTAGTTTAGATACCGACAGAGAAATCTAACGGTTCTCCATTTTCTTTGAGCTTAAGAGGGTCATGTATAGTACCCGATTTGTTGTACATAGAGCACTGGTGCTTGTCATGATGAGGCAGCAATGGTTGCACAAATCTCTTGCCATTGGTGTTGGTGCCAAACGGTCATGGCAATATCAACAACCTTTTATTGCCCTTAAAATCAGTACTCTTTCTTGGTACGGCTTCTTAACACTGTAGCAATCACCTATGACACGTGAAGTGTTAATTGAGCATAATGTTATCAACTGGTTAAACTTTTCCACTAAAGCACGTAATATATACTGGTTTTTATAGAAGTGATAATGTATAAGCCCAGATACTCGTGGGGTAAGTTAGTTGAGTCAGGTGATTCTGGTACCCTTTCATCTTAATGACATGACCCTGTGGAGAAGAGCCTTGCATGGAGCTCTTCTCCATCTCGTAATAAAACATGCAGTTAAGCTTGTTTGTTATGTCATTGATAGTCAAGATTTGCATGCTTTTGGTGAATATCAGGGAACATGCGAGCCCGCATAACACTTTCTACCTTAGAGGTGTTAGTGTTATGTAAATCAATCCTGGTGTGTTGTCTTCCTATAAAGGAACACAACTACGACGATTGGGCTCTTCAAGATATAGAGTTTATGAAAGATTTTCAGAGCCTTTTTTGAGTTTGTTTCAACAAGATGAAAGTTTGTGTTATTTGATTTGTCCTACTGAAGGACTGATTAAAGGGAGAATGAGATTCGTTTTCATTAGTCGTTATGAAATGATAAGCAAAGCACAATATCTTAGTATTTTTGGTGTAAAATATTTTCTTATTATAAATTGGTAAAGTTTATTTTATAAAAAAATTGAGAATTCGATTAGACAAGTTTACTTGAGACTGCCAAATGAGCCTCAGGAGCAAACTTGTGTAACAAGATGTATGAATCTATCTTCTCAAAATTATAATTGTTATTGAATTTTTTTTTATTATTATTGAATATTGTTTTACCGATAAGAATTTTTTGGATAGTATATATATATCTATATTTTCTTTTTTAACATTTTAGCCCCGGATAAGTGGCTAGTATATAAATATAAAGTATACAAAATAAAATAAAATAAGTTATCTCTAGCACCTACCTTCTCGACCTTATTCACCTAGAATTTCTCCACCGCCAATGTAGCTTTCTTTCTACACAAACCAAAACTCCCTCAATGCATCATATTTCAACCAACAACTACTACTACATTTATTCATCACCATTTTTTTAAACTATTATATTTTTTTTTAAGTGTAAAAACTCGTTACCCAAAAACTCACCCGATCACTAAAATCTTGCACCGTTAAACTTAATTATCAGTGAAAGTTAAATTCAAAACCCACACAACCAGCAAAAGCTTGCATCGTGTGTGTTAAGTATTAACAGACATTGATAAATGTTGCCAAAGCATCAATCATATGTACAGTACAACTAACACATCTCAAGCAATTTTCAAGATTTAATATATAAATACGATTAATTTTTTATATCGGTTCTAAAAAAAGAAAGACACTACATATGCATGCATATCTTCTTTCATGATTAATAACTAAATACAAACATAAAGATAGACTAAGTGCAAACCCGGTGCACGAGGCTCTTTTATACGCGAATTTCGTAACTAGACGCGAAGAAATGAGAGTAACACTAAACCGAAAATAAGCAAGCAGTTGAGGGGCAAATGAGATGCAGAATCCACAGATTGATACACATCTCCAATTGGAGGAGGGTAAGCACAGTTTTGCCAATTTGGTTGACAGTTCCCGGGAACTAGCGGCATCGGTGGTGGTGGTTCACATGACAGTTTAGCCGGTGGGGTTGGGGATTCATAAACAGGTTCACTCGGTGGCGGCGGTGGTGGTGGTGATGGTGGTGGCGGGCATGGTAACGGTGGTGCTGGGTATGATGGCCGGAGAGGAGGTGGTTCACAGGGATATTCACAACCAGATGCTATGGAACTTATGGTTAAAAGTAATAAGAGTATATGAACATATGAGCACAACATTTTTTGTTTGTTTGGAGACGTTGAAAATGGACCATTTTGGTCACATATTTAACATGCACCGATATGACATTAGATGCATACGTAGTAAATGACACATGGGAACTGTGAATGTGTCCCTTGTTACGTGGACAGGGTGGGTTCCTGCCATGTGGCACGTGCTTTCGTCATTTTTTTTAGAAGATGATTCTAAGGCTTCGTTCCAGCTAAGTGGTGCACAGTTTGTACACATCTAGATGATGTGGAGGAGTGTTACGCGGCAGGATTAACCGCATGGCTTGCAAAATGGGCTGGTTGGGTAACGGGTCGTTTTATAAAATGACGTGTTGGTTTGGTTCGAAATTGACTCAAGTTGAAACGGGTCGTTTCAGAAAGTAACGGTTTATTCAAATTTCACTTGCTATATTTATTAAAAAAATAAAAATTAAAAAATAAAATTGGTTCTTAAAAGGGAACCGGTTTGGTGTCCACATAACCCGACAAGTAGGGGTCAGTTTGAGATATTAAATTGGAACTGGTTTAACCTAAAACCGTTCTAAGTTAGCAGGTTTCGTAAGAGTTACTTTTGTTGGACAACTAACAATTAATGCCCGGCCACCCAAGGTAATCCCAATGGCGAAAGGGCACCCACACCCCAGCAACTCAGCAAGCAGGGTAGAGTCATACTCTCGTGTGTGCCGGATAGTTCAAGCACATCAATTGAGTCCATCTCAGGAAAAACTTACTGCCCGAAGGCTCACCGTGGTAAAACTTGGAGCTACAGTGAACAATACCATTTCGTAAGGGGCCTTCACAATTGACTTTAGCCGGTTTTGACGACATTTTTGAACCAAACCACTAAGGTTTAAGAAACCCACAAATCAAACAAGTTAGAGATGGCAATGGGATGGGCTTAGGTAATCCCAACCCATACTAGGTTTATAAAAACGTGTCTCATACCCGGCTCAGAACCCGTTGGGTATCCATCTAGTATTTACCCGTTATGTATCGGACATACATATGGGTTTTAAGTATACCCGTTAGTTTTCTGAAAATACACCTTGGGTATACCCATCTCAAGATGGGTATTCTATTGGCTAACTTTTAAATAATTACATTTGTAATAAAATAATCATAAAAAATGCATATATCTACCGGTTTAACCGGCTAGGTTGGGTTGGTCGGTCGGACATGTCAGTTTTACTGCTTTGACTATCTTTAAACTTTTTACCTTTTTAAAATCATAAGTTTGTATTGAAATGTTCAAAATAATTTAAAAAAAGTTCCAAAGCAGAGGTTCGGTTCACTCGGCTGGATCCAAGTTTCAAATCGAACCGAACCGTTAAAACTTAAGAGCGCCAACCTGCGAAAACCAAACCGCTATGAACCACTTCGCGGTTTGGTCGGTTTCTAACTGTTTTTGAAAACCTTAAGTCAAAATCAACATGCTTATATAATGCATTTAAAATGTATATGTCCGCAGCATTCTTATACACAAAACTACACAAATTAAAAAGCATGAAAATTTTATGAATAATTAACACTTGATTTATCATCAATTTTTTTTAGATCCCCTTTGTTGAAGTAAATATAACTTGGGTTACCGTTTGAATCGGTTGTTACTCGGAATGGAGAGAATCCAGAGTATCCCCTCTCAGCTTTCGCTATGCATAACTCGGTAATGTACTTTCTTAAACCATGTTCTTGAACCGAAAGTTGAGCTGCATATTCCTGTAATGGCATCCACTGTAGAACATGTCATAAATTATGCGTTTTCGCTTGTATTTTTTGATAACTGATATGCTCTTCTTTTCTTTAATTGTGGCAAAGTAGGCGGGTCATGGGTATTGTATCAAAATAGGTCCGAGTCAAAACATGTACTGTTATTATACATCAACAGTACATTAAAGTTCTATTATAAGAAAATTGAGTGGTTAATTTAAATAGTTAATTACGAAATTCTAAAAATAATGTAGAAGAAAAGTTAACAAACCCACCTGACCCGGGCTATCTTGCCACTTACATTGTTTTCTATATGTTATTAGTAGTTTGTATGATTAATACAAGTCAGTACCCGGGCTGCCGCAATTTCTGTTTCTTGAATTTTGATCTCGAAAGACAGTGGGCGCATCATGCACAGGAATAGCAATTCTGACTTTCCAAAGAATACGTTGTGCTCTTGACTGCCAATCGGATCAATTTGTATGCATAAAGATATTATACATATATAGGCTTTGGATTGGTGAGAAGCCACCTTATTGGCAATAATCCACGCACCTGGATTATTGCCAGAGTGTCATTTCATGTTATTTTTAGTTTAGTTTCTCAGCAGCAAAAGTGTCATTGGTAAGATAAGGCTCAAATGTGTATGTACCTGAATGCTAGTACTTCAACAAACTCTGTATCTATCTGAGACAAGTTAAATCATCAGATAAGTTTTTTAAGTTCTAATTTAGAAAAGACAACAAAAAACATGATATTTAAATGCAAATTAGATGCTTAGCACTTACTCCAGTCTCTTCTTTGACTTCTCTAGTCAGCCCTACAGTAATATCCTCACCCTGTAGAAGAGACTTGTCAATTTATCAGGATTTCGACCCATTTACTTTTCACCGGATTAATTTGAGTATTTATATTCATGATGACTAAATAAATAGTTGAAAACTGGGTCAAACAGGTCAAAGTCAACCAGAGCATTCATTGGATAATTTAGTATTTATTTTAATTATATTTAACACGGAAACTATTTATTGAAAGAAGGCAGTTGTAGGAAAAACTAAAAAACCCTACAGAACTTTTGCTGAATTTGTACACAATTCCTGGACTTAATTTTTGCAAGATCAAATCTCGCGGTTTTAAAACTTCTCGATGAAGTCAATGAATTTTATCTTGGAAAAAAATCGCCATTTTTTGGATAAATACATTCTTCAACTTTTGAAAACATAACAAAAAGTTACTTTTTTAAAAAGAATCCTAAAGTTTATAAAAAAGATCCATTGTTAACTTTTATAAGTGCATAGGGCTTCTTCAACAATTGCCTCATATAAATTAGAAGCTAGACAAAAAGTGATTCAGGAGAAATCGACCAAACCCATTTTGACCTGTATCAAAAGTTACCAGGTTGACTCATCAGCCAAACCGCACATTTTGCCACTTTTATATATATCTCGGTTTGGAAAAAAAATAAACTTCCAATAAAATATACACCTGATGAATAATTCCAGTAGAGATTTTCCAAACTCCCCGTAAGATCCCCATCTTCTCCTGGACAACAAGCATCTATGGAAACATATACATAAAACGTAGACACAAAATAAGAATCTAGTCAGCTAATCTAAACAAAGTTTAAGTATAAATTTTGGGTAGGAATGGCAAAGGGGCCGGGTATGGGATGAGTTTTGGTAATCCCAGCCCGATTATAAAACGAAGTCCCATATCCGGTTAGTTACCCATTAGTTAATACCCATCGGGTTAGCAAGTATACCAGTTTATGATCTTTTGTGGTTACAAGTTACACGTAACACTGGATGACTATGTCGAAATTCTATTTTAGGCAGCCAACTGTTTTTAGGCCAGAAAAAAGTTCATCTCTCCAATTCCTTTCTTTTCTCCTCTCCTTCCTCCATAAAAATTGGTTCGGGGAAAAGGGATCTGATAGTATTCCAATTAAGGTCTATACCAGTAGGAGCAAAAAAAGTAATTCACGGGTCACTGATGGGTCCATGGAGCAGCTGACTTGGGTATTTGGTGAACACTTTGACCCATTCCTTATCCCAGCTCAAAAGCCAGGTAGTGGGTAAATGGGGAATTATTAGAATTGTGCCAGTGTTGTGGAAGAAGTAGAAATAGTTAGCAATCATTTATTTGTTTTCTCATCTTGGTTAATTCGATTATCAATCTTGTATTAGGGGACCAACCCTTCTCGAATTGGAGAAATTCATTTAATCAAGCATCCGACTTTTTCCCTTAATTTCCTATTTGTATCAGTTACATGAGCTTTTGTCTTCAATAATGCATGCACACACACACACACACACATATATATATATATACACCATCCACGCATATGATTAAAATAAACTTGCGAAAACACATATGTACCCACATGCACACGTGTAAATATAATGTTAGTTGGCAACTTCTCATAAATCTTGTTATCGTCCACACACACAAGATGTCACAACATTAGGTTGGTATTTATGTATGTAAATTACTACAACCAGTAGCGGACCCAGAGAGTTATTTTATGGGGGTTGGTAATTTTAAAGTCGACAATCTAATACTATATATTAAATTTTTTTTGACCGGTTCAAGTAGGTCTGGTCGGGTCGCTATATTGAGCTCCTATCACACCTCATTACGAACAACCTCATAAAATAAAGTTATAAATACATACAGTTACTTTATTAAAATAATAGAAATAAATAAAGACAACTATAAAAAAGGTTAAATAGTGAATAAAATTATAAAAAATACAGGTAAATAAAGCAACAAATATTCAAATAATTCTAAGCATTTACTTGAGAATGGACAGCACACTAATTACTTTACTTTTAACAAATTAATGAAATTATAGAAAATATGAAAATATAAAAATATAAATGTTACAGACAATAAAATGAAAATTCAAGACTGTGAAAACAAATTTAATATTCTTCATCTTAATTAAATTAAAATGGTAAAAAGTCACAGTATATGACCAAGATAAAGGAAGGAAACAAAAGATATTATATCATAGATATCTTTTGCTTTTGCATATTCCTAAAACAAAATGGTAAAAAGTCATAGTACACCAAATTGTTCATCTCTCATCTTCCCATCTTCTTCATCTTTTTCCAAAATTTCTTGGGGGTCGGTAACAAAATTTCTTAGGGGTCGGTCGAGATGAAGTCATATACATAACAAGTAAATACAAAATTTCATGGGTGTCGGTTGAAGCCCATATGCCATCAACTACAACTATTATTTTGTTGTGCAAATTTACCATTTTTGTTTACTACAACTATTATTTTGTTGTGTAAATTTACCATTTTTGTTTCTTTAAGAAAATTTTGAACTAAAAGAGAGTGAAGAAAAGAGAAAGGAAGTTAGTAGGGAGAGGAAAGAAAGTGGAGTCAGAAGGAAATAACCCGGAGGGGGGGGGGGGGGTCTATTTGAAAGGAAGAGAGAAAACGAAAAAAGAAAGAAAGTGGAGGTCCACAGGAGGAGTCAATTTCTGGATAAACAAACAAAGAAACAAACCCAGCAAACTTGCTCAAGGTAGGCCTACAGAGGGTGAGATGAGGGCACATCTTACCTCTATCCCACATGATTTTTAGATATAAACACAAAAAATACATGACCATTTGCAGGAATAATAATGGCAATAGAAATATACCTCGCACTTGTCATTTAAGACGATGGCACCAACACGTGCAATATGTGATGCGTTTGCAGGGATGGGATTTATAGTATTAGGAATCCAATATAAAAGCATCAGGTATTTGGGTTCAGCATGGTGATACCTGAAACCCTCCTGCCAATAACACAAAACATTTAAAAAAAAAAATCAACTTCAAGAGAATGCATGAATTGACAAGGTCACATAGTAATTACCATATTCACAATATGTATTACCTAATAAAACATATTATAAGTTTCTACTGCAGGGGGCAAGATGAGCAGGTTGGATGACACATTCGGGTTAAAATGGGTCATTTCATCTCCAAACACTCTAATGTCCATCTTTTTAGTTCTTCTTATAATTAATAAAGGCGTTACATTCGAAAAATAATATAAATCATTGACTAATACAATTTAGGAAGTTACATTCATTAAAAGACTTTGTGTGATTTTCTAGTTTCAACCCGTTCGACCCATTTGAGTATTAGATCTATCACATGTTTGGCTAAATGTTTTGATTTCACCATTTGACCCGTTTGACCCATTTGAAAATCCCAAATCAACCCATTCATAAGTAAATGGTCAAATGTTGCCACTTCTAGTTTCTACCAGTAGTGGTAACGTAACGAATGAGATAGCTAGCTACCTTAACTGCAGTGTCTACAAGATTTGAAAGATCGATTGGCAATTTAATCCAAATACCCTTCTTGCCCTGTCAAAACCATTGAAAACTTAGAACACAAAAATAAAAGTCAACAATCCCCAAATATGCAATACAACAGAAGTTTCATGCATCTGTATATAACATCTCAGCACCTAGTCCACAGTGTATAAATGTATATAACTTAGATGATAAATATTGCTAGATCAGCAATAGAATTATAACCATGAGGGCCGTAAAGGATATACACTATACGGCTAGCAGAAACAACTATAGACAAAAAATCTTCTCTGCACATGAAAATAAATAGTAAAGACAGAAAAAAAAGACCGATGTATATGAACAGATAGAACAAAACCTGCAATTTCCACTGTGACATTGAAGCTTTAAGCAGTGTACGGAAGACATCAGAATCCATATGTTCTTTCATCTCTACCACAACACCTCCAAACTCATCATCAGTTGCAGGAAGTTGTGGAACATTTGTAACTACATTTTCGGTAGTCAATTGGTCCATCAAAACAATAGTGATGTAAAATTTATCGGCTTAATCCATTGCCTGGTGAACAAACATGTAAAATACATCAAATCCAATCACAAAGCAAGATAGTCTCTAGTGTATGGGTTATACAAAAACAGCTATAGGACAGTATGGAAACAAACACTAACAAACACTCAAGTATAAAGCAATAACTCATATAAAAACTCAAAAACAGATTGTAAGATAGCTTGTATATTTTAATTGACCTTTGTGTGTTCTAGATGTGTATTCTCATGACTATATCTATTCAAAGATCAAGAAATAGTATATAAATACTCGACCGAAACACCTTTCATGAAACATTGCAACTGTTCATGAAAAATTAGTTATATCTTTTTAAACAAAATACTACAGATTTTCACTTTATTTCATGCCGGCCCATAAAAGTCCATAGTAGAGCTTTACTGATTTCTGCAATTCCTTTGGTCAAGTAGTCTTATTTTCAAATCTAAATTCATTAAAAACACTAAAGTTGCCAGCAAAGTCATACTCCCATAATAATTAAAGACTTAACTTTTGAACTTACACGGGTAGGATAAAATATCATCGGCGTGTTCGTACAATAGTAAACAAGTTTCTCAAGTGTCATACTAATCTCACTCAAACTTTTTTTATCCTTCTAGATTCATTCATCTTTCATTAAGTATTCCAATATTGTATAACATTTTTATAAATGTTATCTTTTTAAACAAGACAAATGAAACATATACATACTGGTTACTGTTTGATGATTATATATCCCCAATTTAGTGTAAAGTAGACAATTATAAAACTTGGTCATTATTTCCGGAATTTTGTTTCTTTCACTATTCCCTCCTTTTTCAAGTTAATTTTAAAAGATCAATCATTAAATATTAAGAGTTAGTGACTTCGAAGACTTTGGCTCCACATTTAAAAAACACAAACATTTGACCTAACCTAACCTAACCTAACCTAACCACACTTATACACATAACTAACTTACAGTTGAACTTTAACAATCAGTTATCGATACAATCAATCAATGAATTCACTCACGAGTCACGAGAGTTGAGTTGCCATATCTAAACTTTACAATCATACAAGTTCGAACGAACAGAATAGTTCGGAATCAGACATGAAATTGATACCTGTAATTAAGATGATGAAGATAAGAACGACGAGATGATGATAATCTTCCAGATCGCAATGCGTTATAAAGAATCCAAATTGTCTTTACAATCAAACAATTGACAATTTGTTCTAGCTTGCCCCCTAAACACGGTCTATGAAAGTGTAGCCGTTTACCGAGAAAATGATTGAAAGGGGGATTGTTCAAAATCAGTGTGCAGAAAACAGTTTATTTTATGTCAGATCAGATCACATCAAGATTGGACCGGACCAATATTAAACCGGATTTAATGTGAATATAACAAGCGGTTCACCTAATTTTAGTGTAAATTTATCATATTCATATTTATTTCTAAAGTATTCCATAAACTAAATTACACCAATTATATCATTGTTTCGTTTGAGTTCAGGACTTTTAACAAAGAGGACATAACATCTACAAGTGGGTTAGTCCCATATTGACAAGCGGTTCACCTACATCGGTTCTAAAGTTAGATTTAACTCAATACGAGAGAGAGGGGCAAAATATAGATCAGGTAAGAACCAGGTCATAGAAAAATAGGTTGTCACATGTTAAATCAATCACAAACATACACGACCAAAAACTAGCATGAAAAACAATTGGTGGTGGTAATTGGTAAAGTAAAATAAATGGGTTTTTCTATTTGGACAGTCACTATAAGACAAAAAATGTTATTTTGATAGTCCGATACGTTGCGTATAGGCCTATAAACAGCGTATTGAGCTCTAAAAAGTAATAATTGAACTCTGAAAAGTACTTATACGCAGCGTATAGGTCTATACGCTGCGTATATACAAATCAAATCGTACAGCACCCCCCCCCCCCTGAATTTTATGTCGGCGGCATAAAAAAGAGACAGATACGTTACGTATTCAGCTATACGCATTGTATTCAATGTCTAAAAATAGAAATGGATGTCCAAATTGAAGGACCCTTGTATACACATACAACCCATATGTGTAATAGTTAAACAGACAATTTTTGTAACTGTCAAATCAGTCACACTCTACATACAACCCATATGTAAACCTATGACTAGTATTAGAAAAAATATATCTCAAAATAGTCATATGGGTGACAAAACCAACAAAAAAATATATATCGGAACTAACCAAATAACTCAAACTCGTTTATTTTTTGAAAATAAATTGATCTTCGCTCTTGATCAAATAGAGACGTTGAGAGCTCTTCATGTACTTGTAACTTAAACAATCGTGAACAACGGTATCGATTAACCCTTCTCGAATCAAATTAATGGAGTCTGAACAATTTGGGGGTGAAAGATATAACTTGCTCTAATGAAATGAATAAAGGCATCCTTTTGTTTGCTAAAAATGTGAAAAGGAAGTGACAAAAATACTTTCGGATGGAATGCATGTGATGTGTAGTTAACGGATGGATTTGAGTAAAATGGTAACAAACTACACGATTAAATGACATGTTTTAGAAAATTTGACGAAAGTGACAATTTAATCGATGTAGGATTCAGATTCGGTTTCGTTGTGAAGCCCTACTCTAAAATATAAAACACAAATGGGAAATAACAAAATAAAATGCAACATAGTAATGAAGAAACACAATACAATAAATCCATCAGATCAGACAAACAATAAAATACAACCAGAAGTTAAAACAATAAAATATGATGCATCACAAATATAAAATCAGAACATGATTTGTTTGTTTGTTTTTTTTTTAATAATTGCTATTGTTTGGTTGTATTATAAAGTTGATCAACTTATTAAAACAATCATTTGTGCTATGAGTGATTGAAATGCAGGTATATAATAATGTAAACAAATATTTATAGAATTTATTATTAATAATTTCTCGTATGGAACTTATAATTATACGACACGTACCGACCCATACAAATTACGATAAACAAAAAATGCGACAAACGAACTTTATAAATTTCGAGTAACAAATTACGAAAAATAAAGAAATTAAAGGCTACACCACATGTACCGACCCATACGTCACATACATCTTCCTTTATTGACAATTGAGCTGTTTTTGGCTTGAAAGTATTCGTGTGTGCAATACTTCATGTATCAATCTCTATGTGGCGTATGGCATCATCGCAAAACGAATTACAGACTTGACACTGATCCCGAAAACATTCCGCCCCCAAATACGTATTCTCCTAAATACCGATCCTATACGTGGCGTAGAGGGCTTTATCTATCGTATATGTTAACTTTTTACTGTATTAATTACTGGTGCATGCCTATACGACACGCATATTGTAGCAAGTGCCTGACAAAAAAATCTGGGTGTCCCTAGCGGGACCTCTTGAATATGACATTCTGACATTCACATGACTAGAGATGAGGTGGTCAACAAGGCAAGAGATCTTGGTGGATGATTTGGAGCTGAATATGGGATTCAAAAAAGAAATAATAACAAAAAGAAAAAGAAATAGTTTAGTTATTTACAATTTCAGCCCTTTATGTTTTCGTCATTTAGATTTCAAGCTACAATCGCTCCAGCGTATAGCTTGCAGTGGAATATTAGACTATTAGACTAGTTATGATATTATATCAAACTAAAGGGTATTAGTGTGAAATATTATTTTCTATATATCAAGATCCATGTAACCCTATTATTGACATCATCACAATATAATACAATATTCTCTAGTTTAACTTGTTTACCTATAGTATTTCCGCTGCAACTCACGGTAGAGTACCAACTAGTAATACTCTAATAGACAAAGGCAACCAAAACAAGAATTAAAGTTAACTTTTTTTCTCATGTCTATGGTAGGAGTGAACAACATCCATATTTTCTTGTAATCGACCATGTATCATCTAATCATACTCGTCATGTATTACCTAATAAAACATGTTATAAGTTTCTACTACAGGGTCAAGATTGGCAGGTTGGATAAAGCATTCGGGTTAAAATGGGTAATTTCATCTCTAAACACTCTAATGCCCATCTTTTTAGTATTTTTTTATTACAAATAATCAAGGTGTTTTTTTTTTTAACAGCTAAATTTTTCACCAAATATCACCAACCTTGCATATGCAAGGACTTGAACCCACAACCACTTACATGAAGAGGTAATCACCATACCACAAGGCTACAAGCCATGGGTAATCAAGGTGTTATTTTACAAAAATAATCTAAATCTTTGAATAACACAATTAAGGAGGTTGCATTCATCAAAACTAGACTTTGTGTGACTTTCAAGTTTCAACCCCTTCGATCCATTTGATGTTTTGATTTCACCATTTGACCCGTTTTACCCATTTGAGATCCCAAATCAACCCATTCATAATCCATTTGAGTATTGGATTATCGCCTGTTTGGCTAAATGTTTTGATTTCCCCATTTGACCCGTTTGACCCATATGAGATCCCAAATCAACCCATTAATAAGTAAATGGGTCAAATGTTGCCACTTCTAGTTTCTACCAGTAGTGGTAACATAACGAAATGAGATAGCTACCTTAACTGCAGTGTCTACAAGATTTGAAGGATCAATTGGCAGTTTAATCCAAACACCCTTCTTGCCCTGTCAAAACCATTGAAAACTTAGAACACAAAAATAAAAGTCAACAATCCCCAAATATGCAATACAACAGAAGTTTTATGCATCATTATATAACAAATATCTCAGCACCTAGTCCACAGTGTATAAATGTATAAAACTTATATGATAAATATTGCTAGATCAGCAATAGAATTATAACCATGAGGGCCGTAAAGGATATACACTATACGGCTAGCAGAAACAACTATAGACAAAAAATCTTCTCTGCACATGAAAATAAATAGTAAAGACAGAAAAAAAAGGAAAATTGGATTAAAATAATCCGAAGTTTTACCTATTGGCCGGTAATAATCCCATTTTAAAACTCATCTTCACCAGTCCCAACTTTCATCCAATTTTTTTCTAATGGACCCACCGTTAACTTATTTAACACCGTTAAATAAATGTTGACATGGCATGCTGACGTGTTATTTTTAAATTTTTTAATTCTTTTTTCCAACTCATATCCAAATCATATGTTTAAAGATGATATCAATAAAATTGCCTCAAAAATCTTATCACATTCAACCAATCAATCGCATATAATATAACAGTAAGAAATAAATCAACCCATCAACTATTTCAATTGAAAAACATATAAACCATAATCGGTGATGACAAATGTAAGAAGAATCATTGAAATAATAAAGGGTTTGTGTAAACTAGCTTACCGGATTCGTACTGGGTATGAATAATAAAGCAAGAGAAAGGTGGATAATTGGTGGTGACGGATTAGAGATACGATATGCGGTTGGGGGAATTAGGGATTTGTGGGAGATGGGATCTCTTACAATAAGAAGTATGTGAGGCATAAAACGATTTAGAGATTTGGATTTGGAGGGATCGTTCTTTATAATTTAAGGGGGTGAAGCTCTATTTTGAGCAGGAGGTTTTTAGGGTTCTTATGTTTAAGGATTTTGAGCAGGAGGAAGAGGATCGACTTTAATTTTTTAAATAAATATTAAGGGAAAAGATGACATGGCATATGAGGTGGAATAAAGAATAATACGTCAGCATGTCATGTCAGCATTTATTTAACAGTGTTAAAAAATTTAACGGCGGGTCTATTAGAAAAAAAAAATGGATGAAAGTTGGGACTAGTGAAGAAGATTTTTAAATGTGGGATTATTATCGGCCAATAGGTAAAACTTGGGATTATTTTAATCCAATTTTCCGAAGAAAAAAAAAGACCGATGTATATGAATAGATAGAACAAAACCTGCAATTTCCACTGTGACATTGAAGTTAAGCAATGTACGAAAAACATCAGAATCCATATGCTCTTTCATCTCTACCACAACACCTCCAAACTTATCATCAGTTGCAGGAAGTTGTGGAACATTTGTAACTACATTTTCGGTAGTCAATTGGTCCATCAAAACAATAGTGATGTAAAATTTGTCGGCTTAATCCATTGCCTGGTGAACAAACATGTAAAATACATCAAATCCAATCACAAAGCAAGATACCCTCTAGTGTATGGGTTACACAAAAACAGCTATGGGACAGTATAGGAAACAAACACTCAAGTATAAGGCAATAACTCAAATAAAAACTCGGACACAGATTGTAAGATAGCTTGTATATTTTAATTGACCTTTGTGTGTTCTATATGTATTCTCATGACTATATCTATTCAAAGATCAAGAAGTAGTATATAAATACTTAACCGAGACACCTTTCATGAAAAGTTAGTTATATCATTTCAAACAAAATACTGCAGATTTTCACTTTATTTTATGCCAACCCATAAAAGTCAATAGTAGAGCTTTACTGATTTCTGATTTCTGCAATTCCTTTGGTCAAGTAGTCTTATTTTCAAATCTAAATTCAATAAAAACACTAAAGTTGCCAGCAAAGTCATAATCCCATAATAATTAAAGACTTAACTTTTGAACTTACACGGGTAGGATAAAAAAAATCATCGGCGTGTTCGTAGTTTCGTACTATAGTAAACAAGTTTCTCAAGTGTCATACTAATCTCATTTATCCTTCTAGATTCACTCATCTTTCATTAACTATTCCAATATTGTAAAACATTTTTATAAATGTTAATCTTTTTAAACTAAGACAAATGAAACATATAAATACTGGTTATTGTTTGATGATTATATTTCCCCAACTTAGTGTAAATTAAACAATTAAAAAACTTGGTCATTATATCAGGAATTTTGTCCCTTTCACTATTCCCTCCTTTTTCGAGTTAATTTGAAAAGATCAATCATTAAATATTAACCAAGTTGCATTGACCTAACCACACTCATACACATAACTAACTTACAGTTGAACTTTAACAATCAGTTATCGATACAATCAATAAATGAATTCACTCACGAGTCACGAGAAATGAGTTGCCATATCTAAAATTTACAATCATACGAATTCGAACGAACAGAACAGTTCGGAATCAGACATGAAATTGATACCTGCAATTAAGACGAAGAAGATAACAACGACGAGATGATGATGATGATAATCTTCCAGATCGCGATGCGTTATAAAGAATCCAAATTGTCTTTGCAATCAAACAATTGACAACTTGTTCTAGCTTGCCCCCTAAACACGGTCTATGAAAGTGTAGCCGTTTACCGAGAAAATGATTGAAAGGGGGATTGTTCAAAATCAGTGTGCAGAAAACAGTTTTTTGTATGTCAAATCAGATCAAGATTGGACCGGACCAATGTTAAACCGGATTTAGTGTAATATAACAAGTGGTTCACTTATATATTTTCTTAACCGTAGACTAAATTTCACAAATTACTTTATTTTCTTGGTTTAAAGTTTAAACACATGACCTTCAATTAAGAGGAATTTTTTTTATTAAGCGGGTTAGTTTGTCCCACACTGACAAGTGGTTCACCTACATCGGTTCTAAAACTAGATCTAACTTGATACGAGAAAGATCATATTAGGGATAGGAATCCAAAAGTAATTTAGGTTTAAAAAATAGATTTAACTCGATATAAGAAAGATCAATTTTGTGATCTTCTTGATAGTTATTTAGCTAGAAAATTGAAAGTAATTAAGGTGTTTTACTGTCGTATATAATTTATTGAAGAAATATTGGATTTTAATAGTCATAGTTATTGTTTATTGGCCAATATTAATTCGTATTTCATTTTTTTTTCCTATAATAAACCAATTTTTTAATCATGTTGGAAATAAACAGACCGTCATTAAAATGAAACTAACTCCGTTAAAAAAATTATTTTTTGATGATTGGACATTATAGTGACGTCTTATGTGACATGTTTTTTATATGTGAAGAAAGTTTTGAAGAAACAACTATCCAAACACAAAATTCATCTACAATCGGATAAAAAACAATTTCTTCATAGCATCAAAACATACAAAAATCCTAAAAAAACCTCTGTGTTTAAGCCCAAAAATAAAAAAACTCGACACATACAATGCAATTGTAATGTCCGATCATCAAAAAATAATATTTTTTAATAGAGTTAATTTCATTTTAACAACAGTCTATTTATTTCCAACATGATTGAAAACTGGTTTATTGTAAGGAAAAAATATGCAATATAGATTAATATCACCAATAGACAATAACTAAAACTATTAAAATCCAATATTCCTTTATTCAGTTACCGGTTTAAAATATGACTCGTACATGTTAACATGTTTCACGTCTAACTTATTTATGACTTGTTAAACATCTTTAGAACCGATTTCATTCTGTTACCGGTCTAAAATATGACACCTACATGCTAACATGTTTCAAGTCTAACTTATTTATGACTTGTTTAACATCTTTAGAAACCGATTTCAGGTGGGTCCGGATAAGGGGCCACGTTTTTGACATGATAAATTCAATGAATTGTGTTCCTATTCATCAATTCAACCCGACCCGCCCCTACAATTTAGGCTCATACAATTTGCACCCAAAAGTTGAGGCTAGCAATAGGTACATCATTACAATATAATATCAAAAAGAAAGGTGATCAGGTACCATTATAATGAAATATTAGGTCCACCCTCTTTTAAACTACAATTAAAAGGGCAAATTTGATGTAGTATATAAAGCTCATAACCAAAGTTCTAACAAATTAAAAAGTGTTGAAACATTCCACATTGTATTGGACCACACACATTAAACTCTCGAACTCCCGAGTTTTCGTTCAAACAGACGTATGAGAAGGTACACCTGCAACACGCTTGCACCGATCAGAGCTGCAGATTCAACAAGTGCTTTGTGCATTGCTCTACTGCTCATCCCTTCATTTACTGCAAAACCAAAGACATCAATCAATCAATGAGTGTATCAAATGGGTTCAGACCTGAAAAATGCCAAAAACTTGGCCTATCAAAAGCCCGATTAGACCCAGGCTTAGGCCCAGTCTAGCCCAAGGCCCAGAAAACCTGAAAGCACGGTATTGAAAACAGACGCGACGGCATAAAAAGCACATAAATTCAAGAACCGACTCAGAAAATCCCAGATGGATCTGTCCTAGAGGCCCCATCCGGCCTAAAGCCCAGAAAAACCTAAAAGCACAACTTTGAACACAAAATCCGGTCGAAAAAAACCCGTAGGTCCAGGCAGAGTGGGTTAAATGGCTCATAAAAGTCCCAGATGCGACCCGGTAAAGCCCAACTGGGCCCGTCCTAGGCCTGTTTAAGCATGATGGATATATGTACAAAAATATTAATCTCACAGACTGGCCGAGTGAAAGTGTGTTCTCGCCAAGCATAAAGGCTTGGTCCCAAAACAATCTGAAGCTTGGTTGAAAAAAAAACGTAAAGGCCCGGTCCCAGTGGTTAAAACATTGCGAGCTCTTTTAGCCGTTGGGCCAGGCCTCGTGCTCAAAGAATGGTGCATGGAAAGAAGTCATTGTGGTCCAATTGTGTGACTGGAACAAATAACATTCTATTCTACTTAACTTTAATAGACAAAAAAGGGTATTTGGGCAAGTAACAACATATTTTTAGCACTTTTACGATGGATAGAAAAATACATTGAAGTACTTCCATAATTTTTACCAATGATAGAAACAAACAAACATACCTAGCAAAAATGAGGTAAATTGTGTTGCTAAAATAATTGAAGTGTCTTTAGAATTGGTAATAAAAGGAAAGTATGTAGCTTTTTCAGTCAAAGAAAATGGCGTAATTGGTGTGTAAAAGTATGTAAATTTTGAACATTTAAGTAGATAAAAAGTTAAGAAAATCAGTGATAACTTTATCTATTATGTCTTCTGTAGTTCTGTAACAGAGTTAAGAGATCATACTTAATGCCTGACGGTCAGTTTCAGCCTCGAGCCAATGTTGTTCAAACTGAATGTTATATAAAGCATCCTCTAGCTTCGATATCTGTTCAAGAATTGGTTTGAAATGATCTGCAAAACAAAAAATCATTCAAAGTAAAAAAAAAAATGAGAGAAGCGATGCGTATAGAGCAAAGTGATAGACTTTTTGAACCATTTTACTCGACTTGTTGCTGGATTTGTTCTTGTGAAATGCCAAAAAAAACGTTGGAAATTGCAGGACTGAAAGGTTGGGATCAGAATTGTTTCACAATAATGGTTTATTGTAAATGAAACCCAAAAATGATTTCAAATGTCTCACTTTATAAATACAAAAAAAGTAGTTCAATACTTGAATCCTTAGACTCTTATAGGTGGCAATTTCGACTCATTTACATATAAATGGGTTGACTCAGGGCTATATTTAACGTAAAAAGGAAAAAGAAAACAAGACAAAATGGGTAGATCATGTTAATGGGTCAAAAGTCACACTATATTGAGTCGCAAGCCTCCAAAACCCACCATTTTGACTTGAAGTAAAAAATTTTCCGTTTAACATATCCCTATATAAATGCTGCGCTCAACTACTTCAGTGAAAACTTCAACATATCCTTAACAATATATGTGAATCTTGGGAGCAAGAACAACGACTCAAGGGTAAGTATGTAATTATAAGGAATATTAGGAGACCACCACATTATTGAAATTTTATCATTAAACACACCCAACTGTTCAAGTTTTTTCATTAAGGCCACTCACCAATCAAAACTACTTCACATGCCACCTAAGTATGTATCCAGTTTTCTTTTTTCGTTAAGCAAAAATATTATCGAAAGCCAAATTGAAGGAAATTTACGTCAATCAACACGTCTTTTGGTAAGATTTGGTATACATTAGTTTCACTAGTTGGGTGGCTTTAATGAAAAAAGTTCAATTGTTGGGTGGCCTCCTTACACATTATACCCAATTATATTTAGCACATGATATCAAAACACAAATATAACAGAGACAATGAAAACAAAAAGCAAGCAAAGGTCTCACCATCTTTCGCATGCTCAACGTCGTTATAAAAGTGGCTAGAATGGACGTCGAAGTCTATAGTTTCATGGTACGGTGATTTGTTAGTGAAACAGAATCTATAAAGCCCTTCACTATGGACCACAAAATCTGATTTGTCACTTGTTTTGTCATGGAAATCTTGAATTTGTTCGCCTTTTGGTCCTTTTACCTAATAATCACAAGGTCATTAGACAATGCTTTCGCAGCAAACAACAAATGCTAGTATAAACAAACTTTCCACAACGCATATAAAACCCTAAATCTCCAATTTATCGTTGAAGATAAACATTTATAATCTTATAAGCCAAAAATCGGTTCTTAAAAATCAAACACACGTATGCATTATCTCACTCATAGCAGAATTATTGATCGGACCCGCGGAAGGTGACACGAGGGCAAACATTTCCTCTATACCAGATAGAGAGATCGCTCCCACTGAGACCTCTGGCTCCAAAAACCCCTTTCATTTATGTGCACATTATTCGGTATACACTATACAGTATAGTAATCCAGATAATATAAAAAAGTAGTGCTCCGAAATTAACAGAATGCATAATACAACTATGCACCCAATTTGAATGTTAAAAGCTAATTTAAGCATCACACAAATCACATTAAAATGCAGAGGGCCGTAAACCAACGGAGCAATACTCGATACATATAAAATTTTCAGGAAAAAGTCGCGAAAATATATACCCCCGGGCCTGTGCTAAGCTTCCCCCTTGAATGCAAAAACACCGGAATTTAACCGTCGGCACAAGCGAAAACATTCATGTAATCAAGGCCGATAAACTCGATACTCTTAAGTCAGATCTTAATCACTTAATCAATAGAAAACCCTCCCTTTGACTCAACAATTAGTCAGCCCGGTATTCCAATTTTGACTTTCAAGTGTCAAAACTGAAAGTCAAAATTGGTACTTTTGATATTCTTCTAGCCATGGAGAAACATCAATAATCAAATCTAGCTATCTAGAAACAAGAATCGAAACAAATAACAGAACCAAATAAACTTACAAAAAACATCATCGATCGTAATCATAGGAACTAACGAATTAGGTTTCAATTTCGAAAATCAAAACTCAAAAGAAGCAAATCAAGCAAAAGAGAGAAGAATACCACAAGATCAACGCCGTCCTCGTTATAATGCCAAGCACCTTCAACCTTAATAACAACAAACGAAAATCGAACGGTGGAACCGTACTCCGCTTTATGCGAAAAACATTCTTCTCTGTCAATCACAAACCTGATCCCGAACACCACCCCTACGTTGGCCGTCAGAAGCACCATTACGGCCGCCGCCACCGCCGTCGACAGCTTTCTCATCTGAATCAAACGCAAAGAGTTCAGTTTAAGAAACAACATCGGAAATCGGAGAGCGAAAATTAAGAATCGATGGAATAATGGATCGATAACTAGTTTAGTTTAGTTTTGTTTAGTTTACCTCTGATTTGTTGCGGATTTGGATTTGGATTTGGATTTGCGATTGGAATTCAGGTACGATTGAGGATGGAGAGCGGAGGGTAAAAGTAAAACAGAAGACCGAAGTAGCAAGTTGTTTCTAGTTTCTACCCAAACTCAAACACAAGTCGTAAGATAATCACATATGTTGTTATGTTTGGATGGATATATCTCATTCTCACTTGAGCCGTAATTCAGCGAGATTTGGGCCGGTTTTTCTCGGCCCAACTTATTTACAAAAAGTAAATAACAAACTATTCAAATTAATTTTTTTTAATGACATTGAACATCTAGCATAACGGCGTTAATTATGATATGCAGTGAGCACAGACCCTTGCGGGTAACCCAGGTCATCAGACGAGCTCATTTCAGGAAAAATCCATATCCGCAAACGATCGGGTGATAAACTTGTGGGCTCAAGGATCGAATTAGTGACATCCCTGTCAACTAGTCTCACGACATCACTAATACCACTATGACAAGCCATAGTTGGTAACTATTCAAATTATATGATTAAAGTTTTGTGGTAAAATTATGTTTCTTTAATTAAAAGGTCGAACACCAGCTATGAGAGACTTAAGACCTTAAGGTCTCAAGTTCGATCCATGAGCTTCCAGATTTTACCACCAGACCGTTTGTGAATGTGAGTTTTCCCTGGAATGGGCTCAACTGTTGTTGGCTGATTGGCTCGGGCGCACCTAGGGAGGTCCGTTTGCCAAGTGGGTTTTCTGCGTAAGTCAGGAATTTGTTTGTTAGTCGCTTAAAAATATATATATCAAAAGGTTATGGGTTTAAACCTTGTAAGGGGCATGTGTGGTGGTAATTTTCTATTAAGAAAAAGGTAATTGTTTGGTCAGGGTGGAGAGGGATTTAACTTTACATCTTCGGCCTTGATAGAGGTGCATGTGTTCTAGCTTTGTCGATACTCTCCATACCGGTAATCTCATTATAATTAAACATGTTCTTTACAAACCGATCTTTAAATCGAGGGTGATAAACAAACTAAGCCACTCCTACGATCTTGATCTTTCAACTATGATGTATGATTTGATCTTCCAAATCTTCCTTTTTTGAAGTATATGTATTTTATAGTTTTTTTTTTCTTATATCTGTTGAAGCTTGGTATTTTTTTAATGTGTGTCTAAACAACTGATTTACATGTATATAAAGAGAAAGTTGACTAACACTAAGAGACTTAAACGTGATTAGATTAATCTTAAATTGCTTAATCATGATTAGATTTAACCCTAAATTACCATTCCATTAAAATAATTATCAAAACAAAGTAACATATTAAATTGGGCATCGGCCCAGGCCCATATAAATTCATTGTACCCATACAAACAAACTATAGAAAATAAAAAACAGTAGAAATAAAGAAAGCAATAAAAACCGATTTAACTGCAACAGAATCTGGGATCTTCCCTTTGTCTTTTCGAACAAAAAGACTCGAGTACAATGGTATGTTAAGCACCACCAACACAGCACAAAGCACAACATGAACGGCCATGGTCTCATAATACACCCTTCGAGTTTCAGTATCCATTGACACCGATTTCACGAAAAACCCGAGAAAACACACAAGATTGAGCATCGATAATGTTGTGACCGTTGTTGTTAGCGGTGATGACACACCGAATTCCATCATTTCTTTCTCATATCTCTCTTGAACGTCATTATCTATCACTTTTGAGCTTATTACAAATGACAAATCCGAGCCCAAGATGGTGTCCAGTAACGCGAAAAGGTACGAGCTTGTTCGTTTGTAGAGCCAGATTCTTCGGTCGTTCCACCACCCTCGGGTGGTGCCACCGCACCAGAGAAACTCGAGGTAGTCGAAAGCAGTGATGGAGACTATGATGTACGCGAATGGGAGAAACCATCCGCTTGTTACCTGGATATCGGTAAAATCGTAATCTTAGTTGGGTTGCACTCTTAGCTCATCAAAACCGAATATATTAACAGTCCGAGGTTTATTGTAGACCTTCTAAAAAATACACTCGTAGACCCTATTTTGCATGTGAAATTACTATATTTCGCATGTGAAATTCGCTTAAGGAAAAAAACAACTTTTTTTCCATTTTTTCTCTTCGGCGGATTTCATATACGAAATAGAGTAATTTCCCATACGAAATAGGAGGTCTACATGTCTATATACTTTTTAGAGCTCTACAATGAACCTCCCCTTATATTAATTAATATATTATATAATTATATATTCGAGTATGAAATTAATTTTAAAAATATATTAATGGGAGTTTAACATGAACAAAAAATGATAAAGAGATCACATACCGATGGGAAAAGTGGAACCCCTTTGAGGAGACAAAGGGAAGGGACAATGGAGTAATAGAGAGTTGGCACAGAGGAAGGGGACCATAAGCAATACATCAAATAGCCCATAATGAGACTCGGGTTAACCTTTCCAAGCCCGTACCAAGCCGGGCTATATTTTGAGATCAAAATCAATAGATCACCCTCGGACCACCGTTTATGCATCACGAGGGTCTGGTCAAGTGTGGTTCCAGACACGCCTAGAAACGCCTCTCGTTTTGGATTGTAAAACACTGATTTCCAGCCTCGACAGTGGATCGTTAGGCCCGTTATTATGTCCTCAACGGGGCACCCATATTTCAAGCCCATCTACAATACAAAAATGCATAGCAATATAAGCTTGTTGAATTCAAATGTCAAAATTCTTATAAAAAGAATATCATATAACATGGTTAGTTAGAGAAGACAAGATGGTTAGATTAGATGGGTTAATTGGTTTATGTTTGAAAGTGGGTAGTTTTGTTAGTTGTGTAAACGGGTTGGGCCGGATGGGCCCATAACGCCTTCTTAAAAATATAGCTTACTTTATAAATAGTAGCATGTCAAATAGAGGTGTAAATCCATAACCGGTTATTGAGTTCTAACCGGCTTTTAACCGATTATTCTAACCGATTGTAACCAGTTACGGCATAACCGATTCCTAACCGACCAGTTACTAACCGGTTTCTATATTTTGAACACTAACCGGTTAGTGTTTATACACTATATTTTCACATACACACATATACACATATAATATATATATATACACACACACTAATACACATACATATACATTAGTATATATGCACTAATACATATATATACACTACGCACGTATATATAGGCTAATACACGTACATTTTGTTTTACATATACATTAGTATTGATATTTTTTTAGATAAATGTAATTTGGATCCCATGATTTTAAATGTGTCCAGATTATGGTTGATGTATTAGATGCGGATAAATATATGGGTCGTGTTTGGTTTCAATGGTTCAACCCGTCAACCGACACCTGCTTTGATCCGCTAAATAGGTATGGCCAAGGACGTTAGCAAACGAGACCCACGAAACAAGTGAATATAAGCTTTTGAGAACTAAGAAAGCCGAAAAACAACACTTCTAACCTCTTTGCCCCATTCAGTATCAATTTCAAAGGTGCAGCTCACAAGATTCTTTATTTCGTCGATCGTGTTTTCTGGTGGCTCCTTGTGATCATTCTTTGTTTTCCATTCGATTCTACTTTCGTTATCAAAGTGTTTTCCTAACAGAATATCTCTTCGGTGGAAGCAACCTGTTCCAATATACAAAGGCCCGCCATTGCCATCCAAACCGTGAAAATCTACCTACATTAATCAACAAAAACCTGTCAAGACTTGTATAATGACAGTACGTTCGACCCGTTTACTTACAAGTTAGTCGATTCAGTTATGTTTTATCTTTGACTCGTCATCAAACAGTGAGATCAAAACATTAAGGAAGCAGATTGAAGGCATGCTACTTTATTAAATTTAAAGATAAACTAGATTGTAATGAAATAGTATAATTTTATACCCATATTTGCCAATATGGCTGATAAAAAATATGAAAACTTTGAACAAAATGTGTTTTTTCAACTTCTACATGAAATTACCCATTTTAACAAGGAATGCAACCAACCCAACCCATCCATTTTGCCACCTCTTACATAGATATATATTACCTCACGGAGTATTCTCATAGAACCACCATAAACTTCATTTTTCGTAACATTTTCGAAACATTGCGGATACTGAACGAAAGCGATCTCGTGGCCTTTTTCTTCATCCATGAAAAAGCAAAGCGCATCTCTCACGCTATCACTGCTGTTTGAGTACATGTCACAATCGACGTTGAGAATTATTGGACCATTGCTTATCTTCGACGAGACCCTTATCTACATTAAACCGTTATGCTATTATCAGGTCCACAAAACGAATGATCTACTGTAATAAAAAGATTGTAGAAAAGTAATGTTTGGATGTATTTCTGTTGCTTAAATATAGAAAATATTTACCAATGCATTCATGGCTCCAGCTTTGAAGTTATGAAAATGATCTGGTCTCTTTTCTCTAGCCACATATACTAGTTTTGGAAGGTTTTGGCCTTCTGCATCTTGATTATGATCAAGTAAAATCTGCAAAAACATAAGAGTTTCTGGATCAAATTTGATCATTGATTTGAATTATGAAAATCCATATTTATTCGCAATTGTAATAATATGATAAATTCTTCAAATTACTTAAGCAATTCCAACGAAAACACAAACAACACCTTAGGAAAATCTCATATCGATGTGCATTGGTCGGTTTTTGGTTGCACATAACAAAAAATCAAAAGATTGTTTTTAGGTTTTAGAAAATCGTTTGCCTTCGGTTTTAAAGATACTTAACCTTTATACTAACGTGAAATCTAACGGTGTTAACGTTAGTGGATCAAAATGACATTTTTTTAAAGTACAATGTATCATAAACAAACAGATTCAAACTAATTTGTTGACTAAAATGACAATTTTGATCAAACGATAAGAAGTAACATAGCATTTGACTCTATCCACAATTAAATAATTGTTAACATATTATTCTCTAACATCAACATTCAAAAAAAAGTTGTAACCACATAAGGTTTTTAGTATGAAAATTGTGTTATGTTTGTTAAATAATATTTTACCCACATACGTTTCCTAGAGTTTTGATCTACCAACCCCTATATAGAATATTAGAACAAATGAAAATAATAATTACATATTTATTTATAGAAAGTTTTGTTCTGTTTTTTCGGTTTTTGGTTGATAGCAAAATCGAATCCACAACAAAGGTTTTTATTGGGTCCGGTCACATTTTAGTTCAGTTATATCGGTTATTTCTGTTTCGTGCACACCCCTATCGGTTGTCAAAAAAGAGAGGTGTCTGAGTTCATAAAATATTTAGCCTCAAATATCACCACTGATGTGTTTAGGGCGCATTATATGTTCACGATAGAAAACAAATCCACAGTTTCTTAGAATTAAAGTGTTTACCTGAACGATAGCCTCATGATCTCGTGGAGACGTAAACGAATCCCATTCTGCAAATCCTTCATGTTCTAACCGTAATTCATCAGGAACTCTTCCGTTATTGATCACATTCTCGATTCGATTCTTCATTTCTTCAAACAATTTCTGCAATTCGAACCAAAACACGCTTTCCAGATCTAGAAATCTTACAATCACTGATAATTATATCATATGAAGTTAACACAATATTCTAACGATTACCTTGACGATGATGTAATCATGATCGTGTTTCGTGTTTGATGGATGAGACGCAGATCGGAAATACGCAACTGGAGAGCGTGGCTCCACCTTGTAATTTCTACAGTACGGCAGCCACTGCTTGGAAAATACGGCGGCTTGAGTGAGAGCGTAGAAGGTGAGTTCAGAACCGCCGTCGTCGGAGAGATAGACGGAGAGATTTTCCGGTGGGTAGTCATATGCCATTACTGATAAAACGGTGCTGATTACCATCATCGGTGGCTCGATTTTGGGGTCCGCAGTGCAAACGAAAATGTCCACCCCGGGCAATTGGTTTTGGTACCTGGTTTATGTTAGGGAATAAAAAATCATTATCGGTATTTTGCTATCATTATCGTTTAAAAAACAAAGCAACAATATAAAACTAAAAGTAAAACTAACAAAAACGTTTTAAAAACGATTTTGACAACCAAATCATATGTTAAAATGTGTTGCGTGCTGCCACGTGGGCTAATGATTTGGCGCCATGTCACACATGAGTCACTATTTTTATGGGGTTGTAATTTGTTTTATAGAGTAACTAGTGGTTTATCCCGCTGGGCGTTACAACAACGATATCGTAGTACGTAAAACAATATCTTAAGAAAACCTGACATCTCTAAGTTTAAACTAATTCTATATCTCAACCAATGTTGCAGAAATCGCGATTAATCGGTGATTAATCAGCGATTAGTCGCTTGGCGGTCCCCCACCGTCTACGATTAATGGTTTAACGGTCAGTTGGTCAACGACGGTCAACATCGGTCCTTGACGGTTAGCCAATTTTTCTAATTAAAAAATTAAAAACTTAAAAAATTATAGTTTTTGACTTTAATATTGTAGTTTTTGACTTAAATGTGTTTGTTTTTTGGGATTATTAAACGTATTCGACTTTATTATTGTAGCTTTTGACTTAAACGTTATATAAATACTACTTTATTTCCTTTTAAGGTTATTACTTATTAACTATACTAAAATACTGCCATGTTGAATATGTACATGTATATATATATATATATATATATATATATATATATATATATATATATATATATGTGTGTGTGTGTGTGTGTGTGTGTGTGTGTAGGGAGAAGATCATTTGATAACCAATTTGATTTGAGAACTAACAAGAACTAATTTGAGCCACAAGTTTATTTACATGTATCCCCCCTCCCATGAATTGTAGTGGTCCCCCTGAAATTTGTGGTTGATTTAGTTCTCAAAAGTTATCAAAACAAAAAGTTCTCATTTGAACCTAACTCTATATATGTATATATATATATAGGGTAGAGTTATAATACAAAGTACTTTTTGCGTGAGAAGTGTGAGAAGTGGATGATGTGTTAGATTTTAATGCATTGTGTTATCTTTTAGTTATGTTTTTTGTAAATATATAACACTATACATTGTTTTTTCCATATTAGAATGTCATATGTTTATCAAAATTAGAGTTAAAGGATAACACAATGTAAACACAGTGTAATAATATCCTAACACATTGCCCTTTTAATAATTCTTAATAAATGATGTTTGGTGGTGTTTGGAATCCAATGGATGGTGTATTTATTTTAAGATTGTCATATATTTACCAAAAATATAATAAAAAGACAATATCATGCATTAAAAATTAACACATCAATCACTTCTCATACTTCTCACATAAAAAGTACTTTGTATTATAACCCAACTCTCTCTCTCTCTCTCTATATATATATATAGGTTTAGGTTCAGTTAAAAAAACCACCCTATATATGTATATATATATAGGTTTAGGGTAAAATACATCCACCAAAAATACTACATCTAATGCGGATCGATTTGGGACCTCCATCAAGATCATCCAACAGCCAAGATCTATGGTGTTTGTGTTTTTCCCTAAAAACGCCATAGGCGAAAACACCATAGATCTTGGCCATTGGATGATCTTGATGGAGGTCCCAAATCAATCCGCATGAGATGTATTGTTTTTTGTGGACGCAGGATATCTCGACTCTCTCTCTCTTCTCTCTCTCTCTCTCTCTCTCTCTATATATATATATATATATATATACTTTTATAATAAATTAGGGCCTTCGTTTAATCGCTGATTAATCAAGATTAATCCGATTAATCGCTTAACACCAGTCGACCGTCGAGCTAACGCAAAACGATTTATGTAACCTTAATCTCAACATAGCTAGTGAACATAAAGTTAATCTCAAAACATTTAAAACATTATAAAATAAAATATGATTAAAAACTCTCTTTGTGTGCAAATGATGTCCAATCGTCCATACAAATTTTAACAAATCAAAATCGAAACCTAGACTCAAAGGTATACACCGTTCCTAATCCAGCACTCTAAAAAAGATCATAAAAACATATTTAAAACAAAAAGTAAAATAAAATTGCCGTCAACCGAATTTGAATCCAAATCGCTAGAGCAGAGGACACAAAGATTAACCACCTAACCTTCGATGTTTGGGTCAACTCTAGAAGTAGAAAATGTGGGTTAGCGTGGAATAATTGGTGTGGCTTTAATTGGAATAATTTCCAAGTTTTACTTAGCCTTAGCTAGAAAAACAAAAGAAATTGAAATGAAAGTAAAAAGTATTTGTGTTTTTAAGTTTTTTAATGAAAAGAAATCCATGTAACATAAAATAGAGGAAAGATGGATAAAACCTCTGAGAGAGCCTTTGTTTAAAGGTGCGCCGATAAGTGGGATTCCAGCGAACCGATTGAGTCAACATCCAATAAAGACCAAACCATATCTCCGCCGCAAACATCCCCATCCAGCTCCAACTCCGGCCGCCGGAAACCGCCGCTAACGGTGGCGGTTGGGTTGCTCTGTAGACCCATATCCATATGATGCTTACCAAAACCGTGGTTGCGAACACCCTGTGTCTCTTCCTTCCTTTTCCTCTTTCTGTCTTGAATAATCTTCCACCATTTTCTTTTTCCTCCTCCATTTCTTTCTCTCTTTACTTAGTAAATTAACCCCCCTCTCTCTCTCTATATATATATCTGTGTGTAGAGAGATGGATTATAAATTATAATAAGCTTAATAGAGTCAATGATTGAAAATAGTGCAATAATAATGAAATACAATATCGGGTGGATAGGTTATGTTAAAGGATTCTTTTGAATTTGAGGAGGCGAAAACAAAATTGTTTTGAATCTTTCTGCTTTCTGTTTAGAATAAATATAATTTTAACGGAGAAATAAACAAATGTTCCATATTTACTATTTATAGTATCTGATATACTTGATGTAGAAAGTTATTGGTATCATGTTACATAGACGCTGACTAGATAACATAATACATCGTGTATAATTTGGTGCTATCGTATATTTTATTATTATTTTCTTTTACTTTTGAAAATTAAAAATATTAACTAGGTCCGAACTCCTCCCGAACTCCTCCCAAACTCCCCCGAACCCCCGCCCGAGCCCAGCCGAACTCCTCCTGTTTTTGGTTGCTGTAAGTCCGAGCTAGGTCCGAACTCGGTCCGAACTTGGCCCGAACTTAGGTCCGAAGTAGGTCCGAACTCGGCCCTTACTAAACTAAGGTCGTTGTTTGTTCGAACCCGGTCCGAACTCTCGGTCCGAACCCGGTCTGAACTAGGTCCGAACCCGGTCCGAACTCGGTCCGAACTCGGTCTGAACTCGGTCCAACCCGGTCCGAACTCGGTCCGAACTTGGTCCGGACGCGGTACGATCTCGGTCCGAACTCGTTTCCAGAACTCGGTCCGAACCCACTGGTAAGTCGGCATCTCGTACGCCGGCGGGCGGACTCCGGATCCTGGTGCTCCGTTCCCGCCGGTTGAGGGGGTTGATGTAATTTTCCTTTTTGAGACCGGGGTCTGCCAACCCTCTGTTGGTTTTTCCGGTGGTGCTTTCTTAGCACTCTTTCCTCCTCGCGTTTCTTCTCGAACCGCGTGTTTCTATGGCATCCACCTCGGTGCCGTCTAGGGGTTCCGTTCAGTGCCCCTTACGATCCTTCCATTGTTGCCCTGATAGTGTTATTAGCTCCAAAGGGATCTCCCGTCTCATCTCGCATCTCAAGACCTTTCACCTTTCGTCTGATGAGCGTCGGGACACTATCCGGGACGCGCTGGCATCTGATGCCGGAGCTTTCTCTGCTATGGACGGGGCCTTAAAAGGCTGTGGCTATTGGATGTGCGGGCGGTGCATGAAAATTAATGCCTTGAGTCGTGGCTGCCACCACCCCGACGAGGTTGTCCGGTTAACCGCCTCTGGTGATGATATCGTTTGCCACATCTTGGGATCCCCAGGCCGTCTCCCCCTGTCCATGTGCCTAATGATCCGTGCTCGTTTCCGTTGGATAGGGGGCTGCTCGACCGGGTCTTTAAGGCCCGCGTTACTACTGTCAAGAGCATCCCCCACAGCTGCCGATTAGCCTTCTCCCAGGCGCTTAAATTTGCCCTTCTTCGAGTGGCAGCCCACCCTGGTTCTGATGATGCCTGGGTTAGGCTGCTTCTTCTTCCTCGGTGCACTTTG
Source organism: Deinandra increscens subsp. villosa (assembly GCA_039602395.1). Classification (NCBI taxonomy): domain Eukaryota; kingdom Viridiplantae; phylum Streptophyta; class Magnoliopsida; order Asterales; family Asteraceae; genus Deinandra; species Deinandra increscens. The sequence goes on along the minus strand of JBCNJP010000010.1, from coordinate 104,595,791 downwards.
CAGGTTTTTAGACCGCAGAATCGGCATGATTGTCGCTCCGGGAACCGAAAGGCACTGCAGTGCAGGTCCATCATGACATCGTTGGCTACTTGGGGGCGTGAGGGTGGGTTTGAACAGTTGGTTAAGGGTATCCTTGACAATCCTGGTGGGGGGCCTATGGGGGCTTCCGGCGCAGTTTCCGTCAAGAAGGGGGAGCATGTGCCGCCCAACGTCAAGCGATGCATCCGGAAAATCGCTGACGGTCACTTCACTGCGGCCGTGAAGGTGCTATATTCTTCTGGGGTGGCACCGTATAACGACGAAACCACGCGTGCCCTAGAAGCCAAGCACCCGCACCTCTCATCGCCGTCCATGCCCTCGGATCCCTTCTCCGAGCCTCCGCTTGTCACGAGTGGGGCGCGGGTCCTTGAATGTATTAAATCCTTCCCCAAATGGACGTCGTGTGGGAGGGATGGACTTCGTGCCCAGCACCTTATGGACAGCTTGTGCGGGGAAGAGTCTGCTACTGCTAGGGACCTCCTGGACGCTATTACCATGGTCGTTAACCTTTGGCTGGGGGGTCGGTGTCCGGTCGGCTTATCGGAATTTGTTGCTTCGGCCCCCCTAACGCCGCTCCTTAAGCTTGATAATGGAATTCGCCCTATTGCCGTTGGCACTATCTGGAGGCGACTGGTTTCCAAGGTTGCGATGCAGGGGGTTTGTAAAGAAATGAATAAATACCTTGGTGATTTCCAGTTTGGGGTTGGGGTTTCGGGTGGCGCTGAAGCAATTCTCCATAGCGTTAACCGCCTGGTGAAGGAACGACATCGTGATGGGGGGCTCGCTATGCTTACGGTCGATTTCTCCAATGCATTTAACCTGGTTGATCGGTCGTCCCTCCTTCATGAGGTCAGGCTTAGGTGCCCGTCCATTTCGCCTTGGGTTGACTTTTTATACGGGCAGCCTGCCCGCTTATACCTGGGGGATGATCATATATGGGCCACTACTGGGGTTCAGCAGGGTGACCCATTGGGGCCCCTCCTGTTTGCCCTCGTCCTTCACCCACTTGTGCATCATATCCGTGATAAATGTCACCTGCTGCTCCATGCTTGGTATCTTGACGATGGGACAATTATTGGGGATACTGGGGAGGTTGCTAAGGCCCTCAGGATTATCAACGAGAGGGGTCCTTCGTTGGGATTGACCCTTAACATTCGGAAGACGGAACTCTTTTGGCCATCCTGCGATGGTGAGAAAGTTCGGCCGGGCCTCTTCCCTGCTGACATTAGCAGACCCACTAAGGGGGTGAAACTCCTTGGTGGGGCTGTTAGTCGGGATGGCCAGTTTATTCAGGGGCTGGCTGCGAGGAAGGCCTCTAATGCTGCTGATCTTATGCGCCTCCTCCCCGCACTTGACGACCCACAATGCGAACTCCTCCTGCTTCGTTCGTGCATGGGGCTCGCCAAGCTTCTCTTTGGCCTAAGAACTTGCCCCCCCCCCCCACTCATATGATGACGGCAGCAGTTGGTTTTGATAAGGATTTACGGACGACCATCGAGAACATTGTTGTGTGTGGGGGTCCCTTCTTTGGGGACTTGCAATGGCGTCTTGCCTCTTTGCCGACTCGGCATGGGGGTCTTGGGGTTTATTCGGCGGTCGAGGCGACGTCGTACGCCTTTGTGGCTTCGCGTGCCCAAACTTGGACTCTACAAGACCATATTCTACGGGAGTGCGGGGGTTGTGGTATGAGCCCTGACTACGAGAATGCTCTGGTTGGTCTCCCTAACATTATTTCGGGCTTTGATCTGAGCGGTTTCACCAATAAGGACACCGCCCCACCCAAAGCCCAACACGTTTTGGCGAATGCCCTCTTTGGTAAAGCATGCTCGAGATGGAAGCAACTTTTGAGATGACAGTCAGACAAAAGGCCGTTTGGAAATGCCTCCAACAACCACATGCGCAGGATTTCCTCCATGCTCTCCCTATTGACGGGTTAGGGCAACACATGTCGCCTGTCGAATACCGGGCCATTCTCAAGTACCGTCTCATGGTCCCCCTGTTCCCCGTAGATGAAAAATGCCTCGTCTGCAACAAGGCATGTTTGGATTCGTTCGGGGAGCACGCCGTCCACTGCAAAGAGCTCCCGGGGTTTAAATATCGACATGATGTGGTTCGGGACGTTCTGTTTGACATCTTCAGGCGGGCTGGGATCTCGGCCAGGAAGGAAGCTCCAGTTAACTTCCTGTCGGACCCCCTGGATGGGCGCTCAACTCTCCGCCCGGCCGACATACTTGTTTTTGGGTGGCAGAATGGGAAACACGCTTGTGTCAATTTAACAGGGGTTTCCCCTCTTGTGGGGCTGAGGGCCAACACCTTCACAGCGGGCCAGGCGGCGTCCATGGCAGTTGCTGGAAAGGTTAACAAACATGAGAAAGCGTGTATTGAAAATCAACATGTGTTTGTTCCTTTCGCTTTCGATACATTCGGCCATCTAGAGACAGAGGCGGTGGCCATGTTGAACCGGATCCAAAAAGTCATGCGTGGGGATAGTGCGGCCTCTAGATTGAAGAATGTTGTTTTCATACGGCTAGGGTTTGCTATTCAAAAAGGGTTGGCGGCGCAGCTTGTTGCCCGCCTTCCCTGTGTGTTGACTTAAATCTTGTATGTTATTTTTACTAAAGACTAATTAAATATTTTTATTTAATATAAATAATAGGACATTACACTTTAAACTAAAAAAACAAAATACGAAATTACACCAAATGAATCAATGAGAACGCTCATAGATAGTATCGATCAAATCCGTCTTCAGTTGCTCATGAATACTTCGGTCTTTTATTTCTCGACGATTGGCTCGCTTTTGCTCCTCGGTAATTTCTGGATATACCGTATCCAACTCCGCCTCGTTCAACTGGCGAATCGCTTTGCCCTCATCCTCGAGGATCAACATGATGTAAAATTAGACAAGTCCGCATAACGTTTGCTATCTTGTCTTGGTGCCAAATCCGTGCGGGATTCGCAATGATGTGCCACTTATTTTTAACCTTGAAAAGGTTTGTTTGATATCCTTTCGAGCGGCGGTTTGAGCCTCGGTGAAAGCTTTACGTCTCTCACCAATGGGAGTTGTGAATGCTTTCACAATAGTCGAATAGTCGGGATAAATCCCATCGGCCAAATAATAACCAAGTTTGTAAGTAACACTGCCTAGTTCAAAAGACGAGTTGGGCTCACGTCCCTCTACGATATCATCCCAAATGGGTGATCGATCCATGACATTGATGTCGTTGTTGGACCCCGCAACACCAAAAACTTGATGCCATATCCACATGTCATATGACGGAACAACTTCGAGCATTATCGTAGGATGACCGTGATCACCACGCATGAATTATCCCCTCCAAGCATTCGGACAATTCTTTCACTCCCAATGTGTATAGTCAATGTTACCGTATTCCACGAAAACCCCATTTGTTTTCATGAAACTCATAAAGTTGTCTGATGTCACATGCGGTGGGTAGCCGAAAATATTTTCTTTGATACAACATATAGATACCTAATAAAAAATAGAAAGAATAATAATTGAAATAATAAAAAAATAATAGTTGAAATAATAGAAAAAAAATAGTTGAATTAATAGAAAAAAAGGAATACCTTTAGAGAACTTTTGCAAACACGACCTTAGTGTCCGATCGGACATCCTCAAATATTCGTTGAATCCATCGCCCGTAGTACCGTACGCCATCATACAAAGTGCTGCCGTGCACTTCTGCAACGGAGTAAAACCAATCCGACCTCTTGCATCACACCTTTGTGAAAACCATGGGTGCTTGCGTTCTAAATCGTTCACTATTCTTAAAAATAGCGAGCGATTCATACGAAAACGTTGATGGAACAAATGTGTCGGATACACACAACCGTCGTTGAAGTAGTCTCTCAACAACATTTCTTGACCCGCTTCACGATCTTTGTTGAGACGGGCTCTTCGAGTTAGTACGTGATTTGCTCGAGCGTTGAGACGAGTTTGATAATGATGAATCATTATTTGGAAAAACATTTCCGAAGCCCGGTCGGATGATTCGTCGGATGAATAGTTGGATGTAACGTGAGAGACGAGTTAGATGAAGGAGATGAAGACATTTTTTATAGAGATTTATGAAGAATGTTGGAGTAGAAATGATGATTTATTTGTGTGTATGTTTAAGACAAATGTGATTTAAATAGGTTAATAAATGGAAAAAGAGAATATATTTTTTTAAATAATCGAACGGCACAAAAAATGACCGTTTAACGGTCAATAAATCATCAACACCACCATCTTCACGCCATCCTTCAACGCCCCGTCTTCACGTTGTGGGGGGTGGGTGGGGCGGGGTGTTTCACGTTGTCCTCCTCCACGCCCCTGATAACGAGGTATACCGTATGATCTTACATGTTGGACTTTTGTTGATTGTATGTTTGTCGGATAATGTTCAAAGGTTATCTTTTTTTTTTAACACCCATCTTATATTAGAAAGAAAAAATTGTAGTAAATATTTCAACTTTTAAGGGTTGACATAAAATAATCCCACTTTTAATAATCATTCCTAATGGTTTTAATTTTCAGCCTATTTACCAATAGTGGTTCTGTCGTTAAAAAACTTAACACCATTAAGTTTTCTATCCATTTCTTTTCAACACCAATCTTTGATCTACCATAACTTCTTCAAATCTTGATGATAATTCAATCCTATGATTATTCACCAACTATTCGTAGTTGACCTTATTTTATACATGTTGCAGGTTGCTGATTAAAAGATGATTATCTGTTGATAACACTATAAGATTACATGCGGACTTAGCGTGACCTAATTAAATAATTTAAATCGTATCTCATTGATGTAATATTCTTGCAATTGTAATGTATAATTTATGTTTAATGAAATGAGATGATTAAGAATATCGCAATATTAATTTAGTGTTGTGTGTATCTGGATAATCATCACGTCCCGAAGTATTTCGCCATTGGTTAGGTGTCACAAATATGACATTTTAATTATTAAAAAGGGTATATATGATAATTTAAATGTTTTTTAGGGGTATATATGATATTTTAAATATAATTTTGGCATATATAATATTTGAGAAGTTTCTAAGGGTGTAGATAATACTTTAAATTTAATTTTGATTTAGATAAATATGACAACTTAAAATTAAAAGTTTATAGGGATATAAAGATGGGATTTTCTAACATGTGTCTTAAGGGCACACATAAATTGCAATTAATGCATCTCAAAAAATTGAAAAAAAATGTAATAAATGCATTTTTCAAGAAGAATATTTATACATTTTTTATTTTTTAAAATAAATCTTTATATGTTTTTCAATTTTTAAAAATAATCTTAGTATCTTTTTCAGTTTTTAAAATGCATTTATTACAACTTATGTATGCCTTTATGGCACATAATAGAAAATCTCTATAAAGATATAAGAATGATTTCTTTATTAAACAAATATAATAAGTTTGGAAAGTTTGACTTTAGGAAATGCAAGTGGGTGTTCCAACTTTGTGGAATTTTATACACCAACCATTTTTTATAATTGATACTAGTTTTTAGAGAGAAGTTCACGTAAGAAGTTTATGCAAAATAAAAGGATAAGAAGGAGGGCAAATCTGGAAACATGTATATTTTTCACTTTCCCCCCAATTATTAAAACGTTTATAACTTTTATATACGATATTATTTTTTTATAAAAATTTCACCATAAAAACAAGCGTTTTTTTAATCTTTAAAACCCATACAATATTGCTATATATATAAAACAAAAATTGTGAATGAGCTGAACATATAACACAACGACCTGGACATATGACACAATAACACAACGACTTGAACATATGACACAATGACCTGAACATTGTTCAGATCATTGTGTCATTGTGTCATATGTTCAGGTCATTGTGTCATTGTGTTATATATGTTCAGGTCAATTGTGTCATATGTTCAGGTCGTTGTGTCATATGTTCACGTCATTGACATAATTTTTTTATTTTATTTTTTATATAGCAATATGGTGTGGGTTTTAAAGATAAAAAACGCTTGTTTTTATGGTGTAATTTTTATAAAAAAATAATATCGTATGAAAAAGTTATGAAGATTTTAATAATTGGGGGGAAAGAGAAAAAGGGGCAATTTGACCAAATTGCCCCTCCGTGTACCTGACCATTTATTTTTTAGTTTTAATTAAGGGATTAAATCTAGGCCATTGATCATCAGATCTAACGGATGAGAAGCTTCTTATCCTTCTTATTTTCACCTAACTTCTCATTATAATCTCACTCCTAGTTTTTATACTTTATACATTGTACGGTTGAGATTTAAAAAAAATATGTATGATATAGTTGAGATTCAAAAATATTAATAATGGTAATAGAGTACAAAAAACTTAATTGAATTATAAAACTTGTATAAAAGAAAAAAATTGTTAAAGTAAAAAGAGAATAACATAAAATTTATAAATTAAATTTGAAATCAAATCAATTAAAATATGTATAAAAATATGTATTATATTTTTAATCTGAATATCTATTGTTAATTAAAAAATAATTCGGTAAATAAGTAATGGTTATATATATAATTAATATATTTTCAATATATAGAAGTTTATCAAATAGTGTTAAGATTCTATCAAGTTATATATTAATTATGTATAATGCTATTTAACCAAGCTTTTGAGACCCGTGTGTTACATGGACTCGGGTATTGAAACTGTAATTTAGTAATTAAATAATTGATTATTAAATAATTTAGGAGACAATAACTAAAAAGTCGGATCTATCTATCTAGATCTATATAATATATATATGAAAAGATTGAATGCCACATGGCATCACCACAACAATCCATTTTTTCATTTTTCCGCTCAAATGGTTTGCCTCATATTTTTTTTAATTGGTTTGACTAATTGACAAAGTCATTAACTAATTTTTTTTAACAAAGTAATTGACATTAAATACATATCTCATATCCTAATTTTAATACTGAAATTAATTCATAATTAATGAGGATATGAATACTTTGTTTTTGCAAGTATTCATATCAATTACTAAGTTTATTCTAAAATAATTTCAAAATTTTACATTTACCAATCCAAAAGAAAATTATATAAACATATTAAATATTAAATGTATATATTTTTCTAAATAATTAATCAAATTATAAAAATAATTTAAAATTCACGAAAATAACTTGCAAGTAAACATCCGAAAATTTAAATTGTTTAAACATTTTAATTTCACAAAAAAATACTTGCAAAATTATATCCGAAAATTTTGCACATTAAATTCAAATTTCTATATCTTTTAAACAATTTTCGGTTACAATTTAACAAAATTGCATAATTTTAGGATGTTGACCATTTACCAATTCAAATATTCAATTCCTAAAAATTCAACAATCAAATTTCTAAAAATTTTAAAATTTCAAATTAATTCAACTAATTTCTCTAAATATATAGCCGAATTTAATGTAAAAGTTTTTTTAAAACAAAATTCGAATTTCACGATTGCGCTATGATCTTTTTAAAAATCTATATATATGTATACAATCACTTCGAGTTCGTAAAGACCATAATCATCATCACCAACAGAGGTTTTTCTAAAACATCATAATCTTCTGTTTCACTTCGAGTTCATAATCATCATCACTATTCCCCTTCTTCTTACTTGATATTCAAGTTCTTTCTCGTTATCTCTATTCATCTCTTTACTTTCAAATTTCATTCTTTAATCTACTTTAAATTATTACTTATGATTGTTATGTAAAACATAAAGATTTTTACTTCTTATGCAACGTTTATCATAAATAATTACACATATGTCTATTTAAATGTATACGGTTCGTTAATGTTTAACGATTTCAAAGTTAGATATATACGTTTTCGTTAAATGACTATGTAAGCATCAACGTTAGATTTATATATCGAAAAAAAGGTTTTTCATGTATACGATTCGTTAAATCTATTCGTTACACAATATATAAAACGGAACTTTTTTTTCAACAATTCTTAAACATCGACATCACAATTTTTTGTATCCCAAATATTAATTCCCCATATTTAAACATCTCCTATTAAACAATTGTTTGTATCCGGAAAAAATAGATTAGATAGAATATTCAATAACAAACAGTTGATGAAAAACAATTTTTTTTTCAACAACTCTTAAACATCGACATCACAATTTTTTGTATCCCAAATATTAATTGCCCATATTTAAACCTCCTATAAAACAATTGTTTTTATCCGAAAAAATGGATTAGATAGAATATTCAACAACAAAACAGTTGATGAAATATAGAAAGGCCATTTAATGTATAACAAATCAGATGAATATTATCAGAAAACTTCAAGAGTTAGACTTTATTTGAAGAATCCATGTTATTGTCATGGTCAGCTTTATGTTGTATTATCAAGGGTTAAGAGCAGGGATGAACTAAAACTTCTCATATTCGATGAAGACGGAAAAGTGACAAACAAAACATCAAATGTTGTTTATAAGTTTGTATTTTCAAATTTATAATTTTTTATATTGTCGAATGTTAATTTTCTTTTAGTTCCAATTATCGAATTATATTTTTATAATATGTTAAATTTTGTATTCATTTTTTTTAAAACCGCCTGTGCGTCGCACGAGTATCAAAAACTTGTATACATATATATATATATATATATATATATATATATATATATAAGGGTTAGGTTCAAATGAGAACTTTTTATTTTGAGAACTTTTGAGAACTAAATCTCAACCACACATTTCAGGGGGAACCACTACAATTCATGGGAGGGGGGATACATGTAAATAAACTTGTGGCTCAAATTAGTTCTTTTTAGTTCTCAAACCCAACTGGGTCTCAAATTATCCTCTCCCTATATATATATATATATATATATATATATATATATATATATATATAGGCTTAGTATGTTGTGGAAACCCTTATGAGTTATGAAAACCCCACAAACCCATCCAAAGGTTCCACATGCTTCCACATCACCAGTTTTAACCTCTTTTGTCATTTAGTAAACAAGGATAGAAAAGTAATTTAACCACCCTTCAATATATTTTTATTTTATTGTTGTCGGATTAAAAGTCCATATATCCATTTCAAAATCTCAAAATTTTCAAATCTCTAATTTCTCCCTCTACCTACCAAAAGCTCTCATCAACATATGCCTAGTTATCTCCACCTAGCACCACCATCCCCATCCAAAATAGCAGCGACGATGCTTCATTACGTTCTCATCGAACCTTCAGATCCGGCATATCGACAACCTTCAAATCCGTCGCCGGTCGTTCAGTTGAAGTTCAAATCATTAACTGAGGTTCAATACGGTTAGTTGCAGAGAAACGGTGCGATGGCGATGAGGTTTGGATCTGGTGCAACCTTTAGAGAACGGGTGCAACCTTCAGATCTGTCGCGGCGTTCGGTAGTTGAGGTTCAAATTGGTGAAGAAGAAAGCTTCTCATCTAAATATGAAGAACAAAAGGTGAGATTTGAAACAACAGGTAATGATTCGGGCGATGGTGACGATGGTGGATTCGGAGGTCTGGCGGCAGCTAAATCGGGTTAGGAATAAGCGGATGCGGCGGCGACATGGGGTGAGGAAGAAGACGTGCACAGATATACCTAGCCGTCTCCGTCGTTGGTAAGTTTGGTAAATTGGTCCTCTGATTTATCCTTGAATATCGTTGTTTGGCCTAGCGGGTCCTCTGATTTGTTTTTTTAATTTGATAATTAACAATTAGAACTAAAAAAATTGGCAAAGATCAGTAGTTGTTTTTTTTACGAGTATTCTAGCTGTTTCAATTTAATTCTTCAATAGTGTTATTCTCTATAGGATTCTAAGGTAATTTAGGTTTTTGATTTTTCTTTTTTTTTTGTTTTAATTAGGCTATCCGTAATGGGGCGTTATGGGGCAAAAAAAGAGCCTATAACGCCCTTGATAACGCCCCGCCCCACTACGCAGGGGCGTTATGGGGCGTTATCGGGAAAAAAAAGGGGGAGGGCGTTAGCCAGGTAACGCCGAGAAAGGGGATAAAAGCAATGATTATGGGGCGTTATGGGGGCTTTATCCACTACACCATAAAGCCCCATAAAGCCCCTTGCCCAGTCAGCGTCCACATGGCGCATAATGCCCCTTGTGGGGCTTTATGGGGCTTTAACCATTACACATAGCCTTATGGTGTATTGAAAAAATAGAATAACTTATATGTACCCTCTGTTTGTTGAGTATTTTTTTTAACTTCTTTAATTATTTAACTTTTAGTATTCCAGTATAGGTGTTTTATCACTTTTTTTTCACGAACTAATATATAATAACTCGTAAAAAAATTTATCCTTGAATATCGTTAATGTTTCTAAATTGTGGGTCTCAAAGCTGGAAAAAGAAGTTGTGGTGGAGGATAGATTTAATATATTTATAATTTATAAACAATTTTTTCTTTTACCTTTTTATAGATTTATCCTTTTTATATATATACTTTTTTTATTTAAACGTTTCATTGGTATTAGATTAAAAAAAATACTAGAGAAATTAAAGCTTGTCTTGTTGTTAGATCGGTTGAACCGGTGCATAATCTTTTACATATGTAAAAGATTATGCACCAGTTTTGACTTTGTAGGTCAAAACTGGTGTATAATCTTTTACATATGTAAAATATTATTTTTACATATGTAATAATTGATGTAACATATTTTTTACATATGTATTAACTGATGTTACATACTTTTACATATGTAAATTTACCACTTACAATCTCATGAATCTCATGGGACTCATATATTTCCTCTAAATTTTAATATAATTACGATTATAACAATGCGATATGTAGGTCAAAACTCATTCATAATTTTTAAAACATAGAGTATTATTTTTAGTTTTTTTTATGAACTACATAAAAAAATATGTAAATTTTTAATAGTATATTTAATAAAACTTTCTTAAAAACTTGCTTATTGTTCGATTGGTTCAAGTAGTAGAAGTCACAAATTTGAAAGAAAAATAGTTGTTTTTAATGATATTACATATGTAACTTACCACTCAAAATCTTATTTGATGTTACGTCTCATTATATAAATTAGGCTTCATTCATAACATCTTATTTTACATATGTAATTTTACCACTTACAATCTCACGAGTATTTTTGCATATGTAACAACTGTTGTGTCATATTTTTACATATGTAATATATATGTAACAACCTTTGTGTCATATTTTATTTGATTTATTTGTTGTTGAGTTCGATTTATTATTTGGTTTAGTTTATTTATTTATTTGTAAGCGTTTTTGCTGTAGCGCTTTTTGTTCGTATATTCTGTGAAGAAAACGAAGAAATATATTTGTGATATTTTTGTGAAGAAACAAATACTCTGTGAAGAAAACGAAGAAATACACTCGAAAGTTTGTTATAAGTGATATTTAATATGTAATAACTAATGTTTACATATGTAAAAACTATTTTTACATATGTAATATATATGTAATATCTTATTTTACATATGTAACACATATGTGACACTTGGCTTTGTAGGTCAAAAACTGGTTCATAATCTTTTACATATGTAATATTTTATTTTTACATATGTAATAGTTAATGTTACATATTTTTACATATGTAATTTTATCACTTACAATCTCATGGGTCTTTATTTTTAGATCTTCTTTTAAATTATAGTTCGAATATATATTTAAATATGTAATATATATGTGTAATGATCTATATGTGCTTTAATGAATTATAGTTCGAGTATATATACATATGTAATAACTTTTATTTACATATGTAAAAACTAATTACATATGTAAATTTACTTACGTGACATGTTACGTCTCGTTATATATTTTAATTTACATATGTAATATGTTACGATTTTTACATATATAAACTGATGAACTTGTTTTCTTTGTAGGTTAAATATGTAATATATATGTGTAATGATCTATAGGTGCTTTAATGAATTATAGTTCGAGTATATATACATATGTAATAACTTTTATTTACATATGTAAAAACTAATTACATATGTAAATTTATTTACGTGACATGTTACGTCTCGTTATATATTTTAATTTACATATGTAATATGCTATGATTTTTACATATATAAACTGATGAACTTGTTTTCTTTGTAGGTTATGAGATTTTCTATCAAAGATGAAAATGATTATCAAGAACTCAAGCATAATTAGTTTTTATATTTTTTATTAGCTTGTTATAATTTTTTTTATCATTTTATATAACACATGTTGTTATGTTTAATGTTGATTGTGAAGGTTACTTAGAAATTAATAAAATATATTTGTTATTTTTTTATTTCATTTGTCAAGATAATTTACATATGTAAAATGCTGAAATAAGAATGTTTAATAGCAGTTACAAATCTTTTACATATGTAAAATTCGTGTTTGAAAATTAAAAAAGTAGGAGAGAGAAATAAGAATGTTTAAAAAAGTTTAAAAAAGAATGTTTAAAAAAGTAGTAATGATTGGTGCATTGGAAATTGAAAAAGTAGGAGAGAGAAATGTGGGTAAGATTACTATCTTACACTTTTCTATCTTTTTGGCTATTAAATAAATGAAAAAGAAAATACAAAAAGTAAGATTTAATCTCATCTATTGATGAATGAGATCAATGGCCCATAAAAGGTTTTCAAGGTTTTCAAGGCTCAAGTGGGTTTCCAAATTATCCATGCCCTATATATATATATATATAGAAGGAGGTTCAAATGAGAACACCTATTTTGCCTAAGTTCGGTAGGGACAATCTAGGATCATTAGATCATTTTGTTGGATGGATGAGATTGAAGAAGATTGGGAGGGAGGTAAAACGTAAATTTATTTGTAGAAGGGCAAATTAGAGAGAGAATTCTTGTTGATTTTTTCTCAAGTTTTCCCCCATTTTTAAAACGATAATAACTTTTTCCTACAACGTTATTTTAAAAAAAACAAATTCATCATAATTCTAGTCGTTTTTTTTATTTTTATTCAGACTAGGTTTACTCGATTTGGAGACAAACTTTTTTTTGACGTTTTTACCGCGTTTTCAGATCTTTTTTTATTAGGATAGCGATTTAGGGTTGTGTTGATTTTCAGACCTTAATTCGAAGTCTAGACTATTTCTTATTTATAAATTATTTTTATACACCTGGTATTTTTTTATGTTGATCGTGCTTGTGTTAGGTTTTCCAAGTTTGTTAAACATCATTTTAGTGCTGGTACTGCTTGATATTTACAAGAGCAAAGAACTAGCACATATTTATAAAGCACAACTTAATAAACTTATAAAAAACAAAAAAAAACCACATTTTTTTAGTTCAGTGCTGGTGTGCTTGTATGCGTGTGTTATGTTCTGCTTCAGGATGCTGTGCTTGTGTTTTTGTGTGCTTGTGTTGGTGTGCTGGAGTGATGATGTGCTTGTGTGATGGTGTGCTAGTGCGTGTATGTTTCTGTGTTGGTACGGTGCTAGTGTGTTTTGTGTTTTCTTTGCTAGTTTTGTGCTAGTGTGCTGGTATGTTTGTGTTTTTATGTTCTTGTGCTGGTGTACTGAAAAAACGCTAAAAACGTCAAATTTTTTTTCTCCAAAGCTTGATCCGTAACCGTGTTTTGCTTCAAGGCCTTGCAAGAATTCTTCAAATGCTTCCTCAATGAAGAGTTTGCACCCGCCTCAAGCATGCCCCCGCAACGATGACAACGAGCCTTTTCATCACCGTTTGACATTTCGCATAAGTCAAAATGTGCCTAAACGTCCGGGTTTCTAGTACCCTCACAATATAAACGCTTGAGGATTCATTTAGCGCAACTGATGCTTCACTTTGGGTTTCTTGGTTTGCCATAACAAAGAAATTTGCTTGAAAATGAGAGGTTTATTTAGAGAGTTTTTTTTTTTTTTTTTAGTTTTTGAGTGTGTAATCAATTCAAGACGTACATGGGTATTTATACAAGGTTAGTGGGTCATTGGGAAGGTAAAAAAGCCAAAAAAAAAACCGGCTAGAAATTGGTGGGTAACGGCTATAAAGCCGTTTGTAACGGCTATAAAGCCGTTTGTAACGGCTAGTTGTCCAGACCGGTTCTGGAACCGGTTCTAGAATTGGTTCCAGAAAAAACCAGTTCTAACCGGTTCTCGCACCAAAAACAGCAAATCGGTTCTGGACCGGTTCCTCCCATACCGCTTCCAAACCGGTTCGGTTCTGGTTTGGGCCGCCGGTTCCAGTCCCGGGACCGGTTTATTTGTGCACCTTTATAACCACCATTGAGGGGCATTATGCGTCAAGCGGCAACCATATCATCAGGGGGAAGGGGGTTATGTGACGATCTTAAATTTCAGGTTAATATTTAATTATTATTCAAATAAATTAAGTATTATTTTTATGTGTTTATTAGCTATGGTCTAGTTAATTAAATATTTGGTCAGACATTATTCGGGAAAAACATCTCTAATTTTGTAAGCGTGTACAAAGTCAAGATTTCAGGACAAAATATGAGTAGTCGGGGGTAGAAAAATATATGAGTGTAGTGTTTATAATTATATTAGTAGGTACATATTTTACACTATCTTTATAATCCCGGATGACAATTTTATATACCCTGCTCGTGCACGCTTCAAACTTATAGTTTCCTACCCCAAGCGGGTATAAAATATACCACTTAAATCTAGTAATTTGACCCCGAAGAATCTCGTTTTAGACCTGTTTGTATCCAAACTTGAGACATTACGTTCAAGGCTCAACGCCCCACTACCCGCCCCAAACAAATTGACCCCTTGTTCTAGCCGACTTAAGAATTAAATCACATACTTCTCGATCCATTTATTCAACAATTTAGTAACCAGGATTTGCTACTTGTGTGTTTAATATTATTATTTTAAAATAGTAATGATTTCGTTTGGATATACCTGAAGCATATTTTGAGCCACTTGCTGTTAAAATCTTATCCTTCATTCCAATATAAATACCCTAGCCCTTTCACATGAAAAATTACAATTCACATTAAACCCACTTTACATCCGTGGAACCAATACCAAACATTTCACCTTCTTTCTTTTATTCTCAAATTTCGAAGAAACCAAAAATAAAAATAAAAACCCTCCGTCAACTTTCATTTTCTTCTACACCAGAGCATAAACCCCCTAAGTCACTTTGTTGTGTAAATCAAGTACACTTAAACACCAACCACAAGCCTAAACATGAAACCTAATTGATCGTCAATCATTCTCACGTAGTTTTTGGAGCTAACACAAGGTATAAAACTTATACTATTTCAAATGTTAATTATCACGTACTTGTGTTCATCCGATCTAAAAGAAAATCTAATAACATTGAAGTAAATAAAAGGAAATTGAAAGTATTTTATTTCATTGTTACGTTAAATAAATGTTGTTCTTTTCTTTTCTTTTTTCTTTTTTTTTCTTTTTTTTTCTTTCTTCTTTATTTAATTATTCATGCATAACGTCTACCTAATTTAATACATGTATAATAAATCTCAAAATTGTAAATTGCGACCATGACTGATTGCTAGACGAAATGATTATAATGATTAATACAAAAAAAACTATGTCAAATATATAATGGATAATATGACAAGTTAATTTTCTAAATAATTGTCGTGATGAAATAAATGTTGAAAGAACATGTTTTGTAAGTAAAATCTTACTAGCAAAATGAGAGGATGAAACTCGTAAACATTAGTTTGATTTTGCTTTTTCATTTATTTATTAATTTAGTTATTTTATTTCCGTTGAATTATACTAGCATAAATCCATTAATTGGGACAACAAAAAAAATGGGAATTCCTACCTTGCATATACAGTATAAACTTTCTGAAATCGTTGAACAAAATATTGCTATGTACTGTATCCCAGTTTAGGATAAAAATAAGGAAATGGCGTATCAATTAAAGCTAGAAATTAATCAACAGAATCTTTGTACTAAACTATTTGGTATCATCTTTTTGTATCACTATCCAAATGAACTCAAAATCGGATTGATTAATGTTAATTGATAAAATGAATATAAAGAAATGATGATTATTGTGTATACTACATTAAAATTAAAATTTATTACATTATTATTACTGATCAATAAAATAAAAATCTGTAAAAAGGGGAGTGTCAAATTCTTTTATGGTAAAAAATTCATTTATTTCAATTATTTTGAAAGAACAAGAAGAAAACAAAGAAAACAGAGGATCTGTTGAATTTCAAGTAGTAAGTTTCACCAATAAGATACGGAGACTTACTTCACATTTGGAATTGCACAAAAAAGACTATTTATCTCAGAGAGGTCTGCGGAAAATTCTGGGAAAACGTCAACGGTTGCTGGCTTATTTGTCAAAAAAAAATAGAGCGCGTTATAAAGAATTAATAGGGCAGTTGGATATTCGAGAGAGAAAAACTCGTTAATTTGAAGAGTTAGTTTGAATTATTCGCGTAAAGTTTGATGAACTTCTTTTCGCTTTCAGCAATTCATGGAAGAATGAATCAGGAAAAACCTATGACTGTACCATCTACAAGAAAAGACCTCATGATAGTCAATATGGGAC
>JBCNJP010000010.1:104488547-104578733 GCA_039602395.1 Deinandra increscens subsp. villosa | reverse complement strand
TGGGAGATGATAAAAAAATCGAAGTCGATGATGATGTCGTTCATCAACTACTTGGAGTGCCCAATGCCGGTGTTGAGTTGCAAATAGAGAAAACGACAAAATCATTTGAGGGCATACAAAAAGTGTGGCTTGACAGATACACAGACGACCAGATGTCACCAGCAGAAATAGTCGACAAAATAAAAGATAATCCAGATGATGACGGAATAATGTTCCAGATAGATTTCGTGATCTTATTTTTGAACACGATTGTTGCCATACTAGGAAACGGAAAGTGTAAACTTAATGTTTTGCACAGACTCGTTGAGGATGTCGATATCAAAGATATCAATTGGTGTCATGTGATCACACAATACATGAAAGAATGCAAAAATGGCTGGAGACGATGCGACAAAACTTCAAAATTCAATGGGGCTGTAACGATTCTATTGGTACGTAAAAAAAAACATGATTTTCATACCAATTTCGCGATTTGTTTAATCATCATATGCTAACATTTTTTTTTTTTTTTTTTTGTATTCTAAAATAAAAAATGCAGCTTTTATACGTGGACAGAATTGCATACCCGGGTTTCAGTTCTGATAGAAAAATAAGCCCTTTGAAGTTTTGGACATCAGAAAAGTTGAGTAATAGAGAGGATGCAGAAATACTCGGTGGTGGATTTGGAAGTGGTGTGTTACAAGATTTACACATCGATTCTACAAACTACGAGTTAAACAGCAAGGAAGATGATGTTAATGAAGAAGAAAGTGAATTGATGGTTAGTAACAGTACAAATAAACATAACAAAATATGGCATGTGATATAATAAATAAGTATTAAATCACATATTTTTTTTTTATATTGCATATGTGCAATATAACAATTAATGTTGTTTATTTATTTAGATGTTTATTTATTTATTATTTTTTTATTTATTTATTTTTTATATTCAGGCTGATGCACGAGTTATTGGGATGGATGATGGTATGCAAGGTAGAGATAAACAATTCGTGATGCAAATACCAAACAACAAGGTAGTTTGTGATTGCTTGTGGTTAATGTTAAAATACATAAATGTTATAAATGTGATATGTATTAATAATGATATTTTACTTTATGCTACCAGGTTGATATTATAATTGGTAAAAATGGTGAAACCATAAAGAGCATGCAAATAAATTCTGGAGCTCGTATTCAGGTTTATATAATTTTTTTTTTTTTTTTTTTTGTTTTTTCTCTGTCAACTATCAATATAACATGTTCAAAACACAACTGAAAATAATGTACATTTGTCAGGTGATACCTACACAAATGCCTCACAGTGATTCGTCAACTGAAAGGACGTTACAAATAGATGGAACTGATGATCAGATCGAGGCTGCAAAACAACTGGTTAAGGAAATAATTGGCGAGGTCATATGTAACACTAGTAACGTTTAATAGTTGATTAATTTGCACATATGCAAATTAGTCATGTAATATTTATGACTATATTGCACATATGCAACTTAATCAGTTTATACATATTTCATGTATTTAACCATTTTTTTTTATATATATAACAGAATATTATGGAAAGGCTTGTCGGCATGCTTGAAAGGTTGGAAAACAATAAGAAAGAATTTGAGCGTGCGTTGTTGGAGGCCCTAACTAAAATGCCGAACGATGAAGGGGTAGCCATGATTACAAAGAGATATGGCAAACTTTATAGCTGTGGTATTGAAGAAAATGCATCACCGCAGGAGTGGACACAATTCTTTGAAAAAAACATAATTGAAATTGGGGAAACAGTGGATGCTGTAGAGAAAAAGAAAGATGCAGTTGAAGTTCAAAAAAGTGTATCCGAAAATGAGCAAATCAAGATAAATGAACCATTAGATACATTGTTTGAAGGCGGTGTATTAGATGATCAGCATGCTACAAGTTTGGGTGATGATGTCACGGCAGAAGATAATATGAATAACCCCACATCCCCAACAAAAGATGCAGAACATATTTCAAGTCCAGGCCCATTGAAAAGTAGGCCTAAAATGAAGAAAAAAGTAGAGGAAACAGTTGGACCATTCCTTCCGGTTGACATAAAAACAGGATTAAATGAAGTAGAGGAAATGGTATGGAAGTACTTTTTGCATGTTGTGGACAACAAAAAAATGTTTGAGCAAAAAAAATCAACACAAGAAGAAGCTGAGCTAGCAGATGTTGAAAAGACATTTTTGTAAGTGTCTTTGTTGTTATTATTATTGTCAGAATGTTGCATATATGCAATATAACAAAATTGCATATATGCAACATGTATACATATATTATGAATGTTACATAAGTCAATTTAACACGCGTATGATGTTTTAAATGCAGACAAAATTTCTTTTCAACCCCATATGGATTAGAAACAAAAGCATTTATAATGCAAAGCTTAATGCCGGAAAATGAAGTATCTGCAGAAGTTATTGATTGTTGGGCCGCCGTGCTGAATCATAAAGAAACTAAAAGGAATTCAAGTAGACCTCGGAGACTATTTTTGTACGCCACCACAATTGTAAGTGATCACAAATCGTTTACTTACATTACCATATACATGTTACATAAAACGCACACACACACACACACACATACATATATATATATATATATACTAACAATAATTTGTGTTGTAATTATACAATTAAAAGCCATTCTGGATGATAAAGAGGAATATGAAGAAGGAAGTTCTATTAGAAAAATTCAGGTCAAACTTGATGTTAGTGGTAGAAGGACGTGAAGAAAAACTGACGCTTGAGGATTATGATGTATTGGTCGTTCCAATTGTCGAAAATAACCACTACTACATTATGTGCTTTGATTTGGAAGATAATTCAATAGCATTGTTTGACAATATGAAAAGGTCCATTATAGCTATCAAAGACGACAGTAACTTTGTGAAGAAAAGCATTTCATGTAAAGTGGTAAGTATAATTTATTTTTTAACAATTTGAATTATAGGTATGTTGATCATAAATTTATATCGGATGTATGCAACACAGCTGTGTTGCATATATGAAATACAGTTGTGTTTTCTGTATGCAATACAGTTGTGTAGCATATATGCAATACAGTTGTGTTGCATATATGCAATACAGTTTATTATGTCAAGTACGCATCAGAATATTTTATTATTTTGATGTTTGTTTTGTTTTGTTTTTGTTTATTTTTTTTTTTTTACTGCTGATATATATAGTTGTTATTTAATGTAACAGAAACATGTGATTGCAATGTATATGGCCAAGCATAATCACCCGAAGGCAGATGCGATGAAAAGGGCAAAGGTTATAAGAAAGCATATATCTTGGGCCACAGAACACAATTCAACAGATTGTGGTGTTTTTGTGATGCGTCACATGGAAATGTATATGGGGGCGTCACATCCACTAGATTGTGGATTTGTTTATAGTGAGTTTCATGTTAACACACAAATTGATAACCTCAGGATGAAGTATGCAGTTGAGATCATGATGGCAGAAAATAACATATTTAAATCTCATTTGATGGAGGAAGTAACAAAATCAGACGCAGAGATGAAAGCAAACGGAAGGTATGATGATATTACAAAAGATTTAGAGAATCATCAAAAGATGTTGAAAGAAGTTGAAGAATTTGAATCACAAAATGCTTGGAAAGAATGATATGTTTTGTTACTGATGTAAAGGTTGGTTAAACATGATACTGGCAGGTTGTTAAAACTAAAACATTATGTGTTCGAATGTTGAAGTTGTCTTTGGTTTAAATGTTCAATATGGCGTCATTTATGTTTAAATTTGATTGTGGCATGTTTCATTTTTTTTTTTTCTAAATCAAAGTGTTGTATATGTAGAAGGTAATATGCTGATGTTGTAAATGTATAAATTAACATGCAACAATGTTGAAATAATTAACGAGAAGTATGTATCGAGTACATAAAGCAATTATGTTGCATATATGCAACAAAGTTACATTGCATATATGCATAACAATTAAGATGCATATATACAACACAATCATTAAAAAAAAAAATGTATATGTTATTGTTTAACATATACCGATTACATATGTACTGTTAGTTTAAATATGACAAGGTATTAGTTGCAAATTGTACTTAAAAAATAAAAAAAATGAATTAGTTGGAAATGACGTTATTGTATAAGGCAACAAAACAAATAAAGGTAATAAAATAAAAAAATATGTTTTACACACCGCGTAATGTTGCATATTTGCATCACAAACCGAATTATACAACACGAGCAATTTATATAATTTACACATCACGTAAACGTAAGTTGAATTAATTAATGACGTGTAAAACGTAAATGTCATTAATATTTGTATTGCACATATGCGATATAATTGTTTAGCATGTATGCAATATAATTGGTTAGCATATACGCAACATAAATGGTCCAGAAAAAAACATGACAATCTAAATACGCTTATTTTTATTCTTTCTAGCTGATCTTCTAAGTCCGGTAACAGCATGTTGAATGTCATCATTTTCATTGATAGGTTGATACGAAGGTGACACATCACCATCAACAATCGAACGATCACCATCAATATTAGTAGGATTGGGGTTGTTGATACTCGCATATATAATCGTAGATGCAGCGGCAGAAGCGGCGGATTCAACAGCAGCAGCAGCAACAGCGGCAGCCTTCGCAGCGGCAACCTTTTTACAATTGCGCGAGTCGTGATCGTATACAATTTTCCCACATTCATTACATCTTCTTGGACCTTTTCTATGCTGTTTGACCGCTTTCTCACGTGCCCCAACTAGCCGTTTATCACTACGGCTGCCTTTGTGACGAGCATTTGGTGGTACAAATGGAACATTATCAGGCCCACTACGAACTTTACCATAAAATCCACTAATAACAGCATCTTTTTTGTTACAAGGAGGATCGTTCGGTATATCTTCAAACACGCGGTCTTTAATAGCTGATATTTCATCACGAAGCGATATAAGTTTGTCGGGCCGGGATCTTAGACGGTCAGCACAACATACAACCATATCAATAATATCGTTTCTCAATTTAGACTCCTCATCGTTATCTGCCGAATACCTATGATCTATGCTATGTACCCATTTTGGCAACGCATCACGTTTCCAGCGTTTAAGAACATACTGCTCTGGAATTCTGTCAACTTTGTTAAAGTGGAAGACAATAAAAATGTGACGACACAAATATCCAAGTCGTCCGAACAACATACAGGTACAAGAAGCGGAGTTGTCATTTGGGTTGAAATCAACCTGAAAATATCCAAGTTTACACATTAATTAATTGAATGTGTACAAAAAAAAAAATATAATATAAAATAAAAAAAGGATTAAAATGAAACACAATTTGTAACAGTGTTATTATGTTACACATGTGCAAAATAATTAAGTTGCATATGTGCAACATAAACAATGGCAGTCTCATATATTAGATTACATGTGTGCAAATTAATTATATTGCGTATGTGCAACATAAATAATGACAGTATCGTATATTAGATTACACGTGTTCAAAATAATATATATATATATATATATATTTACACATACCTGAAAATCTCCAATAATTTCACGTTTCGGATTGAAATGTGTAACTTTGTAATGTGTAATACCATTCACAATTGATGTACCGGAAATAATACAACGATTTGTTGATCTATCAATCTCATGTTGAACTTTCAAAAACAAAGCGCTAGTGTATAAAACTGATGCATGAATTTCAATAGGGGCATCAGTTTTGAAAGAATGCGTCGACATATCACTTGCAAATTCAGCTTCACGTTGGTGATAACGTTGCCAATCGATAGCCGTATCAAAACACATCAAAAATTGAACAAGTGTGTTCGACGCGCTAGAATTCACCTTAAACATAGCATTTGAGCTTTCGCACCTCGATGTGGTCTTCATCAGACATGACATTGACAGGTCTTTAAAATATGCAGGAACCCAATCCTCTCTAATAGCATACATATTTTTCAACCACGTATGATTTTCCAATTTGTATGAAGCAATTAATGTATGCCAACGCTCCTCAAAGGTAGAAGGTTCAATAATCAAGTCCCAAACCAATTCATGGATAGATGCACGCAAATCATCAGTGTTTTCTAATTCTTCACTTGAAATCTAAAAAAAAAAAAAAAAAATAGACCGTGTCAATATATAATAATAATAATAATAATAATAATAATAATAATAAAAAATATATATATATATATATAATGTATGTACCTTTGATGGTAACTTATCCATTATATGCCACATACACAAGCGATGTTTGGATTCGGTAAAAACACTTTTAATAGCACTTTTCATCGACGAATCCTGATCAGTTAACACTAATAATGGCTGCTTAGTATGGGCTTTCAAGAAAGTTTGGAGTAATAACTTGTATGAATCAATCGTTTCGTCGACTAGTAAGGCGGCACCAAAGGTAACAGATCTCGTGTGGTGGTCAACGCCAGTGAAAGGTACAAAAATCATGCCATACCTAAATATAGACAAATTAGATTATCAAACACATACAGTTAAAATAATTTAATGTCATAATTGAAATCATACAGCATAGTTATCTTGCATATAGGCAAAACAATAAGTTTGTGTGTGTAAACATTATTTATAAGCAAATATTCATAAATAACACTTACTGATTGGTTTTGTATGTTGCGTCAAATGCTAATACATCACCAAAAGCTTCATAATTGCATCTCGATACCCCATCAGCCCAAAATAGAAATCGTAATTCCCCATCAACAACCTCGTGGTAAAAGTAAAAATTATTCAATGTCAACACACGGGACGACAAGTTTTCAACAACCAATTCAGCATCTCTATCAGCAATATATATTCTGACATCCCTAGCAAAATTCTTATAATCAGTTGCGGTACCACGAACATTTTGTGGACCACCCTTTATCGCACATTGTAACTTGTGAGCTTTGGTAGCGCCAATTTTGTTAAGACTGAGCTTATGAATGAAATTTTGTTCATAGAAGCCCAAATTCCTACGTTTACGCGTAAGATCCACATTATCTTTGTCGACGAGAGAATGGTTGTGTGATTCATAAAAAGCATATATCTGGAACTTCGTCGTTCCCGGTATAGGTGAAACCCGGATGCATGCCTTACAATTAACACGTTTGGATTTGGTGCGGCGGCGTCGCTTAATAAGAGATGATGTCGCACCCGTGTTAGAAGAACGAAATAAAGGTTTACTAGCCCTGTTGCACATGATGTGTCTATGTGATATAGTTTTATCAGTCTTTGTTTTTTTAGCAGTTCCCAAACGTGTGGTAAAACCAGCCTTCTCAGCATATAAACGGTACATCTTAACAACATCTTCCCACGTATCATAAACAACGTCAAGAGAAGGTTTGAATTCATCAGATACGTCAGGTTTCCAAAACATCGTTCCGTTTGGGGAAGCATAAACATGGCTCGATACATGACCTACATTTGTATTGTAAAGATTAGTAACATTAATAAAAAAATAAAAAATAAAAATTAAAAAAAAAAAAAAAAAAAAATGAAGTAAGGATGCATTATATTGGATTGTATATGTGAAACATGTTGTGTTGCAAATATTGTATAAAGATAGAATGTATAAATGTATCACGTTATGTTGCATACATGTAACATAAATATGTTGCGTATATGCAATGTAATATAACTAAGTTGCATATATGCAACACAGTTGATCCAACCATTTTCAAACATATACACATGTATGTAAATGTACACCTATCAGTAGAAATAATCATAAATTACCACGTTCTACAACATCAATCAACCGTAATTGAGGTGTAACATTGGTATGAGCAGAAGATTGAACATGAGTGGACGTGACATTTTGTACACAATCTTCGAGTGGAACATCTTCACCATCATGTGTTTGAACATTATGAAAGGTTGGCACGGACGGACGAATATCAACATCAGATGAAGGTAAGCCAGTTAAATCAATATTTCCAGAAACATTATAATCGTTAACAGGCACAACATGTTGCAAGTCACACGATGAATGGACATTAACCAAAGGAAGCATTATATGATCATCATCAACACGAACACGTGATTGGGATGTGCTAAATTGAGACGGTAAAGCACAAACATCGATAATTTCATATCCTGATTCATAAACAAGCACAGTAACTCATTGATGTTAGTCGTCAGAAGTACACAAATGTTTAACAGTCAAATTATATTGCATATATGCAACATAGAGTTAAAACTTACCTCCATTATCAATATCATCAAACGTCAAATCATGTGTAAATGTATGATTAGAAGAATGTGTATCTTCAGTTAAGACGGGCACCAATTCCATATTACTCGTTAAACTTGCGGATTCTAACACAGATTCTTCGATTTGTGTTTTTTTTGTTGTATTAATACTATACATATCTTGATTGATACGAGATGCGAGTTCGCGATTACAATGTTGGTAGGTATAGATCATCAGAACGGAAAAAAACAAAGAAAAAAATCAGAGCATAAGTAAACAAACTCAAAAATATGAAACGTAACCGATTGATTTGATCATTATATACAAAAAGATGAACATCGATTACCTTATGATTATGCGAATTCAGATATGTTGATACGACGATCGTGTTAACAGATTGAGAAGTTGAATCAAGTTATTATCGTATCAGAAGGATGGATGCGTGAGATGGCAGAAAGATGGATGCGTGAGTGTCTCAAGAAGAAACCCTAGCTCCCTAGCGTGAATGGCATGAACGACGGAACATAAGAAAGAAAGAAAAAAAAAAGGATTATTAATATAAAAGTGTAATTTTACCATGTTACCCTTCATTAAACTTGGTTTTCCAGTTTTCCATCTAAAACTTGGTTTTCCATTGAACTTTACCCTATATATATATATATATATATATATATATATATATATATATATATATATTAAAAAAAATAATAAGAGGATTATTATAAATAATTTTTATCAAAATAATATAGAACGAGTCGATTGTCGAATGAACCGCGAGTATTATTCTTTGAAGAATATGTTGACTTAATGCAGTATAATGTATTATAGGACGTGAGTAGGACAATCTTTTCTCAGGACCAGTTCGAGTACTTTCAAGAAGGTAACTAGCACAAGTGAGTTCACGGCCCCTATTTTTTTTTAATATATTTCTTGGGGAATATTAACATATATAAAATCTTGATTTACATATTGCAAGTGGTATATCTTATTACATGAGTTGATATCTGATATAGCAACCGTAGTCCCCTACAGCTTATAACGGTAATTTAAGGAATAAAGAGTGATAATTTAGAATGGATCCATTGGGTGTGACGACCCTACTCGTGGTTAGTCGCTCTAATTTTGACGGGAGAGTCAAGCGAGTACCTAATTAGTCATTTCTGGTTGATGTGTGCTATATAACATCAGTGGGGCAATAATCTGGAAACAGGGTCAAGCAACGTTATAAGAGCTCATGGTAGTAAAAATAGTGTTATTATATAAATATATAATATCATGACAAATCTATGGAATACTTGTATATGTACTGGAAAACATCGTTTTTAAAGCTAAACTTTGTTTTATCTAGTTATCAAAAGCTGTGAATTCACCAACTTTATGTTGACTTTTCAAATATGTTAATCTCAGGTAATTGATTTGGCATTGGATGTTGGAGTTGCAACTTAGGACAAGTCTGTCGGGAGGGATTCGTGTTAGCATTTGTTTGCATATGTTTTTAAATAAAATCCTGTTATGTTGTGAACTCATTATAATTACTTTGTTTTGTGTAACCGAAGTACTGTTTGTAAGCTATTGAAATAAAGTGTGGTTTTAAAATCATATAGTTGTTGTTCGATATAATCATAGCTGCGATCCATGATCGTCACACCCAATGCTTCCGCAAAGTTTCTGACGGGGTGTGACAGATTGGTATCAGAGCCAATGGTTATAGAGAACTAGGATGCATTAGAGGTCCTAGACTATAACCGGTAGGTTCACATAGCAGGAAGAAGTGTCATACGTGTTAGTGTTTATTTGATAAATATTACCTAAAAATATATTTTTTATCTGGTACTCATCTATGAATTCGAATATATTTCAGATGGAACCCGAAAGGTTAATACTCGTGTCACCCAATACTTGGGTGGGAAGTCAAGAAGGTAGAAGTAATGCGAGATCCCCAACGGGATCCGTATAGGAAAATCTAAACACGATAGCACCAAACGAAGCACACGAATTCAATAATGGGCCACTAATAGTCTTACATGGATCACCTGGATCCGAAAGGGAGCTAAGGGCGGCAAATATGAGAAACTAGCCAAGTGATTCCGATGATGAGAGCGTTGGGATGATCCCAACGACATTTGAAGCAGGCGGACCGTCACACCCTACCGCACCACCTACAAATGGAGCTAGGCCAGACGAGTATGCAAATGGTGTGGATGTGTTGAGGATGCGAATGGACCAAACCGACAGGGAGGTGGGAGAACTACGCGCTCAACTACACATGGCGAAGGAACGTCACAATACAGAGATTCATGGGCTCCAGTCTAGATTAATGGCGACGGAACAACTTTTGATGCACACACACCAAATGGCGACCCATCATAATTCTGTTTTTATGACCGTCGGGAATTTCGCCTCAACACAGTTTCCCATACCTGATCAATTTCCCGCACATGACCAGTTTCCCCCAAATGACTAGTTTCCCCCACAAGGTTAAATCACCAGATTGACCCAAATTTTGTTCTGGCCATTAGATGGCTAGAAAATCGGATATGCTAACTTTATGTTTTGAATGATAATAGTATATATGATGATCCAGATAATTTTGTTTTTAATCTGGAATCATTAAATTAGGATATGACCAGCCGACTAAGTGATAGTCGGAACACGGATAACATGTCTTTTATTTTTATGAACGTGGACGATCCAGATAATTTTGCTTTAATATGGAATCGTGGATCTGGATGTAACAAAACTAGACAAGCGAGTTCTTTATATGAGTCGTTCTATTTGCTTAATTCTGTGACTCATGCATACTTATATTTCTGGTAATAAAAACAAAGAGATTTGCGTCATAAAATTATCTTATTTCTTATCCTTATGTATTGAAGAATCATGGCACCAAAACGAGCAACGAGACAAAACAATCAGGAAGAAAACCCTATCATGACCCAGGAACAAATCAACCAGCTAGTAGCGGAGCAGGTAGCTACCACTATAGCTAACTATGAAGCTACTCGTGTCGCCGCTGATGTGAGCGGTACTGGAGGATCAGGAACTAATGGAGGTATATAGAAATACTCCCAGTATTCCTGATTATCAAACGATAAAAAATTTTATATGTATTAAAATTTACATGTCGTGAACAGGAGGCGGAGAGGGAAACCGAACCTGTTCATACAAGAGCTTTCTTAGCTGCAAACCTCGTTATTTCAATGGCTCTGAGGGAGCCATTGGCCTGGTACGCTGGATAGAAAGGCTGGAGACTGTGTTTAGTATAAGCAATTGTGCTGAGGAGAACAAGGTGAAGTACGCAGCGTGTACCTTCCAAGATGGAGCTTTATCATGGTGGAACTCGGTGACCGGAATGATAGGACTGGAAGCTGCCAATCAGATGGCGTGGGGTGAGTTCACGAGGCTAGTACGTGATGTCTACTGTCCGAGGACCGAAATTCAAAAGTTGGAAGAAGAATTCTGGATGCATTCCATGGAGGGTGCAGACATTGTGGGTTACACCAACCGTTTTCATGATCTGGCATTTTTTTGTCCTTCACTAGTCACTCCTGAATACAAAAGGATTGAAAGATACATCTGGGGACTTCCAACTCAGATCCAGGGAAATGTAACCTCTTCTCGTCCAGACTCCATAAACAGTGCGGTGCTAATCGCACACCAATTGACCGATCAAGCTGTACGAAAAGGGTTACTTGTCAAGAAAGCGGTGGAAAAAGGGAATGGTTTCAAAATAAAATGGAACGATAACAAGGGGAACAATTAGGGCAACTCAGGAAAAGGGCAAGGGAGTTATCAGCAAGAAAATCAAGGAACAATGAAGGCTTACGCGGCCATCGGACAACCAGTTAAGAAGCAGTACACCGGCAACTTGCCATTGTGTACAAAGTGTAACTACCATCGGACAACCAGTTAAGAAGCAGTACACCGGCAATTTTAGATTGTTGTTTTAACGTTTTAAGTTTTATATTACCGTTAAAACTTAATTTTTTATATTCTTTTAACTTTTTATATTCTTTTTTTAACTTAATGGATTGAACTTTTTTAAAATTTTATTATTTAAAAAAAATTCTTATGTTTTTAATGTTTTAAGTTTTAAAGTTTTTATATCTTATTGTTTTAAAATTTTAGATTGTTTTAACGTTTTATATTTTATATTTTCGTCAAAACTTAATTTTTTTTAATTGTTTTAACTTTTACATTCTCTTTTAAATTAATCGCTTGAACTTTTTTAGAATTTATTATTTTAAAACGTTTTATTTTTTATAATTTTTTAAGTTTTGAGTTTTTTTATATATTATTGTTTTATCTTTTTAAATTGTTGATTTAACCTTTTAAATTTTATATTATTGTTAAAACTTAATTATATTTAATTGTTTTAACTTTTTATATTGTTTTTTAACTTAATGGATTGAACTTTTTAACATTTTATTATTTAAAAAACGTTTAATATCTTTTTATAGATTTTTTCAAAACTTTTTAGAGTTTAAGTTTTATATCTTTTTAGTTGTATAACTTTTATACGGAAGTTGTTAACGTTTAAGTTTTATAACTTTTATACGGAACTTTCGAACATGAAATTTGTTGAACGGGACTTAATTTTTTTTTCAAAAAGAACCCTGTTTTTTATGAAACTTAGGTCAAAATGTTCAGAAAAAAATTATAAACGACTGTGTATTTAGATTTTTTTTAAAAGATCACTAAAAATAACTTATTAACAAAAAAAAAAAAACATATTGAGCTGCTTAATTAATTAAAAAAAGTAAAAATTAAAAAATATAAAATCAAAAGTAAAGTGATCAGTTTCTTCCGTACACTCACTCACGCCGATCTTAGTATTTGCGCTCTCTATCTCGCCCATTTTCTCAGTCAATGGCTAATTTAAAAAAGGAAGGGGTCAAAAGCTATTTTAAAAGTTGATGATTGGTCCCGGTGATTTCCCCACCTTATAACACCCAAATAAGACTCACTACACACGTCATCTCTTCATAATTGTATGCATTGATTGATAGAGACAAAAAAATTTGTTTCGTGTGACCACAAGTTAGTGACCAAATTTTTTCTTAAATAGTGACAATAATAAAGCAACATAAAAACAAAATAAAAGAATTACAAAAGAAAAAATCAAATTCAAGATAATTATCAAGTGCCTTCTTCTCAGGTGCGGCACCAGCACCAGCTGTCGTCGCATTTTTTTTCTCCTCGGAGTTGAACTCCGAAGATGATATAGAAACCCGCTCGAAATTCACTGGTCGCGGGACCTCGGGTAGGGTAGCGCACTGGATGAAAGCCCAATTAACACCTTCAAAGAACGGATGTTGTTTAATCTCGGTCGCTCCTCGTTTATAAGCCAACCGGTGTTGCGGTTCTTTGACTAACAACCCTCAAATCAAATCACAGGCCGGAAAACTGATCACGGTGACTTAGGAAACTGCAACGATTGACCAACCACATTCATCAGAATAGATTTTTAATCTCTTCATGGAAAGTCTCAGTCTCGCGGAACACCCCATGAGGTATTGTCGTATTCGATTTGAGGAGGCGGGACAAACGGAGGGTGTTCGGGAGGTGGGTTAACCTGTGGATGTGGTGGGTTACCCGCAGGTGGGTTAACCGGTTAAGGGTCGAAATATTCATCTGGATTTCCATCAACGTCAATTGGATTCATCTGATGATTCTAAGGCGGTTTAGCTTCTTCTTGTTTTTCAGCCAGAATAACTAGAAACCGATCCATGGGCATACCCAAGTAACCATTGTCTTCAATTTCAAGAGGTGGGTTACCCGGAGATGATAATCATCCATTAACCTGTGGAAAATCTACCTAGACGCCAATACGTTTAGATTTTCTTATATGGCGTTAATCATGTAAGATCCGATGTATGAAAATTATAACAACATGTGATTTTACTTTAAGACCCCCGGTCGTGATCTTGACAGGAGGTTGCATCCAATAAGAAACGATGGAGATGCTCATTTTCTAGCCTTGTACAACGGTACAAATGAAAACATGAGTACATGTATGTACGTTGTGTGCAACGAGTTAGGCGCTAAAACCGGAAAAGACTTGCTGAGAAACCATCGAGACTGTCCCGGCAAAGACTCTGCGTCTAAACAAAGTTTTTTAGCAGAGTTTCTGGAATGGCCGGGTTGGATGAGGCTCTTTGTTTAAATTAAGCCTCTTTAAGAAAATTTCAATTTATTTGTAAATAAAAGGTCTAGTTTATAACGAGTATTGCAAATAAATTTAAGAAAATTTCAAACTCTATGTGTGTGTATTCTGGAACTAAATGGCTGAATTACTGAAAATGTTCCTCACTATTCTGTCATAACCAATGTATTTAAAACAAGTTATGTGAGATCATCATTCTTTAAGATTGTTTGTGATGTTGTCAGGTGAATTCAGACCAACAATGCTATTCAGGATATAAAAGTTTACCTCAAGAATTATGTGTGGAGTGTGGTCATGGTTTCAAGGCATGTAATCTAGGAGTTTGTCCAGAAGCTACATCCCATTTGCAAGTTATGAAGGATATTCTTATTGTCAGGGGAATGCAGAAAAGCTTTAGAGAGCGTGTTGCTATACAACAGAGGGTTAAAAAGGCCAAAATGTGTGGTGTACCGCGTCTTCTCATAAATAATCTAAATGACAACATCATTGAATATAGAGCTAAAATAGAGTCGTGGATAAATCATTATGTCAATCCCAAAAGGTAGTGACGTTCTTCATAAGATCTAGAGCTAATATAGAGTCTCAAAATTTATTATTTTACGTTACTATTGTGTTCGTTTAAACACTTTATTATCGACCAGGGTGAATAAATCTTTTTAATGTTTATAAATTTAAATAATTTATAAATATTTATAAAATTCAAAAAAAAAGTTAAAAAAAAAAGACTCACGGTCGTTTTTTTTCCATACGGCCCTATCTAAAAATGGTGAAATGATTGTTTCATGCCTCATTTTCAGCAATATTCCATTGGGTCGTTAAGCTTCTCACGACTGTATGAAATGTGTGTGCATATCAATTTTGTGTGTTAATATACTAGGTCTAAAATAATTATCAAAACAAACTATATATTAAATTATGCATCGGCCCAGACCCACATAAAGTCATCGTACCCATACAAACAAACTATAGAAAATAAAAAACAGTAGAAATAAACAAAGCAATACAAACCGATTTAACTGCAACAGCATCTGGGATCTTCCCTTTGTCTTTTCGAACAAAAAGACTCGAGTACAATGGTATGTTGAGTACCACCAATGCAGCACAAAGTACAACATGAACAACCATGGTCTCATAGTACACCATCCGAGTTTCGATATCCATCGACACTAATTTCACGAAAAACCCGAGAAAACACACAAGATTGAGCATCGATAATGTTGTCACCGTTGTTGTTAGCGGTGATGACACACCGAATTCCATCATTTCTTTCTCATATCTCTCTTGAACGTCATTATCTATCACTTTTGAGCTTATTACAAATGACAAATCCGAGCCCAAGATGGTGTCGACTAATGCGAAAAGGTACGAGCTTGTTCGTTTGTAGAGCCAGATTCTTCGGTCGTTCCACCATCCTCGGGTGGTGCCACCGCACCGGAGAAATTCGAGGTAGTCGAAAGAAGTGATGGAAACTATGATGTATGCGAATGGGAGAAACCATCCGCTTGTTACCTGGATATCGGTAAAATCATCATCTTAGATGGATTGCACTCTTAGCTCATCGAAACCGAATATATTAATATATTATGTCTTTGGCTATGAGATTAATTTTAAAAATTCTCACGGCTTTAAGACAGGTATTAGGCGATACCTGATTAACAGAACCCGTTTACTCGCATCAAAACCGAATATGCAAAAAAATTTACTCTTAACGAAAATAACACATACTAAGTTAAAGTTGTTAGAAACTTGAAATTATCGAAATGACAAAACGGTTATAAACACACATGTATTTGATATTTTTAGATAACTTTTTAGGTGAGTTTACTCTTTTCAAAAATAATAAATATTATGTTAAAAGTTATGGGTTCGAGATTACTAAAACTAGGGGCGGACATAGTAAGAGCTCAGGGGTAGCGCCCGCTGCCCCTGAACTTTTACCTCGACGTGCAATTTTTTTTATTTTTTATAGGTTTTCGGTTTTTCGCGACCCATGAAATGAATTTTTAGCGACCCCTGAAAGAAATTTTATGGTTTTTATCTAAAAATATGATCAAAATCCCCTTGAAAATATGATCAAAATCCCGTTAATTAGCTAAAAAAAATCAGAGGCGCTGCCCCCGAACCCCCATTAGTCCCCGCTACCCCTGATTTTTTTTTCTAGATCCGCCCCTGACTAAAACTCATCTCGTGTCGGGCCTTTTGACATCCCTAATTTCAGCTACAATTCGAGCTAAGTCCGACGGGTTTAGGTCGGTATGACAACAGAATAAAAACTAATAGTTTAACATGAACATTAACAACAAATGATAGAGATCACATACCGATGGGAAAAGTGGGACCCCTCTAAGGAGACAAAGGGAAGGGACAATGGAGTAATAGAGAGTTGGCACAGAGGAAGGGGACCATAAACAATACATCAAATAACCCATAATGAGACCTGGGTTAATCTTTCCGAGCCCATACCAAGCCGGGCTATACTTTGAGATCAAAATCAATAGATCACCCTCA
This sequence comes from Deinandra increscens subsp. villosa, assembly GCA_039602395.1. Taxonomy (NCBI): domain Eukaryota; kingdom Viridiplantae; phylum Streptophyta; class Magnoliopsida; order Asterales; family Asteraceae; genus Deinandra; species Deinandra increscens. The sequence continues at coordinate 104,561,852 of JBCNJP010000010.1, read as the reverse complement.
GACCACCGTTTATGCTGCACGAGGGTCTGATCAAGTGTGGTTCCAGCCACGCCTAGAAACGCCTCTCGTTTTGGATTGTAGGACACTGATTTCCAGCCTCGGCAGTGGATCGTTAGGCCTGTTATTACGTCCTCAACGGGGCACCCGTATTTCAAGCCCATCTACGATACAAAAAAAAAACGCATAGCAATATCAGTTAGTTGAATTGCGGTGACAAAATTCTTATAAAAAGTAATTCATATAACATGGTTAGTTAGAGAAGGCAAGATGGTCGGATTAGATGGGTTGGTTTATGTTTCAAAGTTGGTAGTTTTGTTAGTTGTTAAAACGGGGTTGGGCCGGGTTGACCCATAATGCCTTTTTAAAAAAATAGCTTACTTTATAAATAATAGCGTGTCACATATCATTGTAAAACTAGATTTAACAATAATAATATGATTTTTGAATAAAATGTAAGAGGTTTTACAGGATAGAAATTCACTTTGGTAACTTTGTCTGCTCAAACCGTTTTCATTGTAGCTATTTTTTTATTTTAACCCATTTGACTCATAAACACAATGAGGTGGAGAATTCTTGACAACTTGTGTGTTGATACATGGTCCTTGATCGTCATGTGAAGTATCGAATACAAGACGGATTCATACAAGGATGCTGAGGTCCGAACTCAGACCGAACCTGGAGTTCGGACATGGCCGAACCTGAGGTTCGGCCGGTCGTATTTCAGCCTTATAAATATGTGTTCCATGTGTTGTATTCAGATAGGATAACACTCTAAGCTTCCGTGTTATACATTTAGTTTGTGTACTTTGTGGTCTCTGTGGTTAATACAAAGTTCATTTGTATTTACTCTTTGTGTTTCATCTCGTTTATATTGATTTTATTACGACTAAGTAGAAGATCCGCACGCTCACGCACTTTCATTGTGTTTGGGCTAACAAGTTTAATCCGGTCAAATGACCAGGTCATGTTCAGTTGGACATGTTTACCCGTTTGTTTTAAGCATGTTCCAAACCCTTTACCCATTTATTACAATCCGCCAACTCACTTGTGACCCCTTTAATCCATATACATCCTTATTATAACCTACCAACCAGCCAGAATACACGGGTCGTGTTTGGATTACACGATTTAAATATGTGCGGGTATTTGATGAGGATAAATATATGGGTCATGTTTGGTTTCAGTGATTCAACCCGTCAACCGACATAGTGGCGACACCTACTTTGATCCACTTAACAGGTATGGCCACGAAACGAGTGAATATAAACTTTTGAGAACTAAGAAAGCGGAAAAATAATACTTCTAACCTCTTTGCCCCATTCAGTATCAATTTCGAAGGTGCAGTTCACAAGATTCTTTATTTCGTCAATCGTGTTTTCTCGTGGCTCCTTGTGATCATTCTCTGTTTTCCATTCGATTCTACTTTCATTATCGAAGCTTTTTCCTAACAGAATATCTCTTCGGTGGAAGCAGCCCGTTCCAATATACAAAGGCCCGCCATTGCCATCCAAACCATGAAAATCTACCTTCATTAAACAAAAAAATCAGTCAAGACTCGTATAATGACAGTACAATTCGACCCATTTGCTTACAAATTAGTCGATTAGGCTATGTTTTATCTTTTGACTCGTCAAACGGCGAGGTCAAAACATTAAGGAAGCGGATTCAAGGCATGCTACTTTATTGAAAAAGACTAGATCATAATGAAATAGTATAATTTTATACCCATATTTGCCAATGCGACTATTAAAAAAATGAAAGCCTTGAACAAAATATGTTTTTTCAACTTGTACATGAAATTACTCATTTAAACAAGCAATCCAATCAATCATCCCATCCATTTTGCAACCTCTAAATAATTAGATCTATATATTACCTCGCGGAGTATTCTCAAAGAACCACCATAAACTTCATTTTTCGTAACATTTTCAAAACATTGTGGATACTGTACGAAAGCGATCTCATGGCCCTTTTCTTCATCCATGAAAAAGCAAAGCGCGTCTCTCACGCTATCACTGCTATTTGAGTACATATCACAATCGACGTTGAGAATTATTGGACCATTGCTTATCTTCGACGAGACCCTTATCTACATTAAACCGTTATAATGTTAACAGGCCCACAAAACGAATGAACTATTGTAATAAAACAAGTTGTAAAAAAGTAATGTTTGGATGTGTTTATGTTGCTTGAATATAGGAGATATTTACCAATGCATTCATGGCTCCAGCTTTAAAGTTATGGGAAAAATCTAGTCTCTTTTCTCTAGCCACATATACTAATTTTGGAAGGTTTTGGCCTTCTTCATCTTGATTATGATCAAGTAAAATCTGCAAAAAAATAAGAGTTTCTGGGATTAACTTTGATCATTGATTTTAATTATGCAAATCCAGATTTGTTCGCAAATGTAATAAAATGATAACTTCTTCAAATGATTTAAGCAATTCCAGCAAAAACACAAGCAACACCTTAGGAAAATCTCATATCGGTGTGCATGGGTCGGTTTTGGATTGAAGCGAAACCAAAAGTTGAAAGATTGTTTTTGGGTTTTAGAAAACCGTTTGGCTTCGCTTTTAAAGATAATTAACCTTTATACTAACGTGAAATCTAACGGTGTTAACGTTAGTGATCAAAATGACATTTTTTTTTAAAGTACAATGTATCATAAACAAACAGATTCAAACTAATTTGTTGACTAAAATGACAATTTTAATCAAACGACATAATGTAACATAACTAATTTACTCTATCCATAATTAAATAATTATTAACATATTATTTTCTAACATCAACATTCAAGAAAAGTTGTAACCACATAGAGTTTTTTGAAATTGCTTGAGCGTGTGGATCTTCTACTTAGTCGATATGAAATCAATGTATAACGAGTAAAACACACAGAGTAAATACAATAGAGACTTGTATTAACCACTGAGAACCACAGAGTACACTTAGAATGTATGACTTGAAAAAACTCCTGAATCTATACAAGACAAACCAATATATAGGCTGGAAATACGACTGGCCGAACCTCAGGTTCGGCCAAGCCTCGGCGGCTCCGAACCTGGAGTTCGGCCAGAGTTCGGCCAACCCTAAACTTGAACGTTCCGTCTTGTATTCGATACTTCACATGACGATCAGGAACCATGTATCAACAAACTCCCCCTCGGCATGTGCAGTATCATTCCTTCTTCTCAAACTTGTATCTTGTATCTTCAATTAAACTCCTCCTCGATATAGACGATGAGTTCAATCTTGAATACTTGATATTGCAACGTGTATAGTCTCTTTATCAACAATCTTCAGAAGACTTGAAGTTGCGATGTTCTCTTTCCACTTAGAAACCTGCCAACATAAATAATCTTGGTGCAAAATGTCTCTTTGAGACTCCAAGATATCATGATTTTGAAAATGATGTTGTATTCCGTGTTGATCAATCGAAAACAAATCAGAAACAAAATCTTTTTGACTTTTAGAAACTTTATATCAAAACACACCTAAAATCTTTTTGGTATTTTCTAATAAGAAAATAAATGCAGTACAGAATTAGACACTATTTTTGTCTTTTTGTGAGAAAGATCACGACTTGGGATCATATTGATCATAACATGCTGAACTACACTTCAATTTCGATTATTGTAGCACATAAGCCATGCCGATTGCAGATATATTTTGTCCAACTTTAAACTCTGGCACAATCATACTCATAACATCTGGATATGTTAAGATATGTATTAGATATGCATTGACCAGTGTACCCCACACTATCAGACATACTCAAATATGCTTTGCTTATCACATTTTGTGATTTCACTTGTGATATTTATCACATAATGATTGTATTCATGATATTGTCAACTGTGTTCCATGCAAAAAGAAATAAGAATGTTAAATCGTCTACCTTAAGGTCGATCTTTCGATACGCAGATAAGGCCTCGGATTTAACAAAATAAGAAAATAAAACAAGTTGAAGTTGTATAACTCAACAACAATCAGGTCGGTACTTTCGTACACGCAGAGAAAGTCCGATGAGTTATACGAAACACCAAAGAAAATAAAGCAGAACGTCAAACGAACAACGATCAGGTCGGTCTTTCGACACGCAGAGAAAGTCCGATCGTTTGACAAAATAAAGAAAATCAAACAAGTTTAAATCTTTGCAAAATGAACACATGTATACACAATGACTTCTCATTTTATTTTTCACATATCTTTTCTTGATATATCATAAGATATGCATCAAGATGTTGTCCACTAGGTCAAGCATTAGTATTTAATGTGTTTATCACATCTGTATACTTTCTGATTTAATGCCGAGCCTACCTTACACATCGATCAAATGGTCTTATGCCTTTTTCACTTACTTTATCCATGAGTCAGACATTGTCAGCCAATGTACCATCATTTCCCAATCATGTCGGATACAATTTCTCATTTTTCAATGTTTTTGGCTTTTTGCAATTTTAATATTTTTGTCTTTTTCAAATTTCTCCCCCTAAAAATGACAACTCTATTTATAGATTTTCATTTTTACGATTTGAAAAACAACACACTATTTTTGTATTTTTGCAAAAACAAACTCCCCCTCAGAATGAGACGGAGTGAAAAACCAAGAAAAATTGAACAACCAACACGAACACTTGCATGTAAGTCTTTTGAAAAACAAAATTTGAATTTTGAAAATCAGATTAATTAGAACAGATATTTCACAAACAGCAATTTTCCAATCACTGAAAGGTCTTCTTGAAACACCTGTTGACACCAAATAAATCATTAGTCGCTCTGGGATCGACCCGATGTAACATCGTCGGGTCGCCCGGTGTCTTCCACAAAGTCATTGTTGGCCTTGGAAACAACTTTTGGTTTCCAAATTTGTAAAAGTTTAAATTTTTGATCAGAACCTGAATCAGATTCAACCGACGTACTTGATTTAGACCAAAACGATTTACGATTAGATCTTATCTTTGAAGACCATGGTTCATCAAAAATTTGACCTTTGTTATCCACATATTTAGCAGTGTTGTGGATATATGCAGTCGTCGGACAATCAACAGCTAGATGTCCAGGTTGACGACATACATAACAAAGTCTTTCTCTAAACATATTTGAAAATTGTTTTGATTTTGAAAAACCTGATGAATGCTCAGAATCAAAATTATCAAAGAAATCATCAGAGGAATCATACCTAGGAGATGGACTCCTTGAAGATGACGATCTTCCAGAATAGTAAGTGAATTCCTTCGGAGATGGTGATTTCTGTGCAATCTTGACTTTAGGAGTCTTGGCGACTTTCACCGGTTTCTTTGTTTGAATCAATTCGTCCTTCACAACAAACCCCACACCTTTGTGTTTGAAGCCTGAAACCTTTGAAGTACTTGAAGAAGAACCCGAAGCGTCTCTCGCCTTAGCATCACTAGTAAATTTGGCTTTGATATCCTTCAGCCTGTTCTTCTCAACCAAGACTTTTTCTTCTTCAGTTGCAGATGAAGAACTTGATACAACCTTATCAAAAACTTTCTCATTTTCCAACAGAATAGACTTTGAAGCAAATTTTGGAGCTTCACCCAACGGCTTTTCTTTCTTTTTGGATTTAGATTTATTCTTCGTGGATGAAGTAGCAAACTTGGAATAATCATGCAATTCATCTTTTGAGTCAATCTGAGCAGCAGTAACTTCAGTTAAATCCACTGGTTGAGGAACCAAGTGAACATCAACTTTCTGAGAACTATCCGAGCTCTGATCTTGCTTATATAAGAAATTTAGCATTGTGGGAGATAAATTGCAATTCTTCACTTGCCGCTTTAACTCCAAAATCTCCAACTTGAAATCATTAATCTGTTGTTGAGCATCAAACACGTCTTTCTGTGACTTGATGAACTTTGCATTGAGATCATCATATTCATAAGTTTGTAACTTTCGGATCTCGCATTCAGCAAATAACTCTTCAAGAACACTTTCTCTCTTTTTCTTGTAAATCTCAACATCCTTTGTCAAAACTTCATTTTTATCACGATAGAGAGTATTCTCATCTTGAAGCATAGAAATTTTGTTTTGAAGCTTTTCAACAGTAACAGCAGTTGTAGCAATAAGAGCAGTCGCTTCTTCATACTTTTTCTGAACTGGATAACTTTTCTCAAACAGATTCTCAAAATCTTGAGCTGCATCTAAAGCTTCAGCCTTTGCTTTCTCACATTCTTCAGCCAATGTTGCTTTCTCTTTTAACACATCCTCATGAACTTGAACCAACTCATAATACCTCTTCTGAAAATCTTCTAACTCTTGCTTTAACACCACTATTTCATTAGTAGATATTTGATGACTTTGTTCAAAACTAGCAATCTTCTGAAGAAATTTCTTACATTTAAGACATTCAAACTCTTCAACTTTTGAATTCTCAGAGACTCTAGGTAATTCTTCTTGAACTAACGATACACTTGAATAAGAATCAGAATCAGTTAAAATGCTATCATCATCAATATGACGAACAGTCAAAGCAATTGCAGGTTTAGAATTATTTCTTTTAGCTTCAGTATCTGCATTCCATGCAAACTCACTTGAATGTGAAAACGTATTGGTCCAATCATGAACAACATTAGCAGATTTAATCTCAACCTTCTCAACTTTATTTGGGGAATGATAAACTAAATGTGCATGTTGACCAGTTTTCAACTTAGCATCTGCAGAACTTGGACATTCTCTAGCAAAGTGACCATAATTTGAACATTTGTAGCATTTTACCTTCGACTTATCCAAACCAATTTTCCCTTCCTGATTCAGTCTCTTCTTCCCAGTTCTGTTGAAAAATTTCTTCGTTCGTCGAACCAACATTGCATACTGCCAATTTAGATCCATTTCCTCCAAATGATCATAATCAATCTGATCATAATCTTCGTTAGCTAACTCAGCATTACTCACAGCACCCGTGATAACACCAAAGTACGAAGATACCAATGCAGACATTAACGCATTATAATCATCAACAGTTTGAACAGATAATGCAGTTTGATTTGATGAACTCGGAACAGAAACATTGCAACCAGCAGAAGAATAACTTGAAGATTCAGATTTACCTGCCAGGAATGCTGTCGGGGGTGCAGAATTAAGAATATTCGATTTCCCAGCATTCATTGTAGAATCATTTTCACCATGATATACTGCAGGATTCTGAATTTGTGTAGGAAGAGACTTGTTCACCATCAACTCCATATCCCTCGCCTGAATTCTTTGAACTAAATCATTGAAAGTCAATCCTTGAAAATCCTTGTCATGAGTAATCATCATAACATAATTCTCCCATTTTTCAGGAAGAGCTTCCAAAATCTTCTCTTTCATATCAGCTTCGTCTTTAGTAAGATTCACCAAACGCATTTCACTCATAAGATGAGCAAATCTTGCAATCAGATTGGGAATCGTTTCATTCTGATAATGCTTAAAGCTGTCAAACTCTTTCTTCAAAACCTTTTGTCGACTTTTCTTGTACTGGTCATTGCCTTCACATCTTTTCTCTAAGGCATCCCATAAACTCTTCGATGTGTAATTACCAGCAAATTGATGAAGTAATTCTTTAGGCAAAGCCATCGTTAAAGTACCATATGCCTTTTTCTCAGCTTGATAGGCTTTCTTTTGTTCAGAAGACATTTTTCTTTGAAGTATAGGTTCACCAGTTTCATCTTTAGGGTAAATATATTGCTCAGTGAACGCTAACCACATATCAATATCATTTGTATCGACATATGCTTCAAACCGTTTAACCCAACTATGATAATCTTCCAATTTTAGCAATTTGGGAACTTTCTGACTTGTTCCAATTTCATTATCATAGTTCATCATCGTTTGCATAGTCGCTTGAACTGAGTTTTGAATAGCCGCGAACGCTTGAAAATCGGACATTTTCAAAAACACAAGTTACTGTTCACTCCGAACCTCCTCCGAACCTAATATACCCTCCGAGCTTCCTCCGAACTTGATCCGAACTCAGAAAGACAATCCGAACTTTCTCCGATCTCTCACCGAACCTCGTTAACCCCGAAACCCTCCGAACGAACTCCGAACTTTCACCGAACAACACAACAGACTCCGATCCTTTACCGAACACCTCCGAACGTACTCCGAACCTGATGTTCGGAGCAGTTATGCCGAGCGTGCTCCGAACTTGGAGTGCGGAGCAGTTACGCCGAACCTCAAGTTCGGCCGAACGCGAATTTTCGGAAAAACTTGGAAAAACTCACTGAAATCGACACCTCTCGAGCTGTAAACACTCAATCATCTGAAAATGAGCAAACACAGATATATTTGACGTGAATCATGATGTTTTGAACGAGAAATTCGAGAAATGATGATGAACAACGAGTTTTGAAAGTCAAAAACGTGAATTTGAACTCGATAACTCGAAAAACAATGATCTCCGACTAGTAGATCAAACCAAAAGCTCTGATACCACTTGAAATTGCTTGAGCGTGTGGATCTTCTACTTAGTCGATATGAAATCAATGTATAACGAGTAAAACACACAGAGTAAATACAATAGAGACTTGTATTAACCACTGAGAACCACAGAGTACACTTAGAATGTATGACTTGAAAAAACTCCTGAATCTATACAAGACAAACCAATATATAGGCTGGAAATACGACTGGCCGAACCTCAGGTTCGGCCAAGCCTCGGCGGCTCCGAACCTGGAGTTCGGCCAGAGTTCGGCCAACCCTAAACTTGAACGTTCCGTCTTGTATTCGATACTTCACATGACGATCAGGAACCATGTATCAACATTTTTAATATGAAAATTGTGTTATGTTTGTTAAATAATATTACCCACATATGTTTTCTGGAGTTTTGACCCACCAACCCCTATATAGAATATTAGAACAAATGAAAATAATCTTTACATTTTTAGTTATAAAAATGTTTGGTTCGGTTTTTCGGTTTTTGGTTGATAACAGAATCGAATCCACAACAACGATTTTTATTGGGTCCATTCATTTCAGTTCGGTTATATCAGTTATTTCCATGTCATGCACACACTTATTGGTTGTAGAAAAAGAAAGGTGTTGGCTTCATAAGAATATTTAGCCTCAAATGTCACCGATGTGTTTTGGGCGCATTATATGTTCACGATAGAATACAAATCCACAGTTTCTTAGAATTAAAGTGTTTACCTGAACGATAGCCCCATGATCCCGTGGAGACGTAAACGTATCCCATTCTGCAAATCCTTCATGTTTTAAGCGTAATTCATCAGGAACTCTTCCGTTGTTCATCACGTTCTCGATTCGATTCCTCATTTCTTCAAACAATTTCTGCAATTCCAACCAAAACACGTTTTTCAGATCTAGAAATTTCACAATCATTGATAACATGGGACGCTTTGAAATTGCTCGTCTTATCAATTATCATTATCTGGAGTTAACACGAAATTCTAACTATTACCTTGACGATGATGTAATCATGATCATGTTTCTTGTTTAAAGGATGAGATGATGTTCGGAAATACGCAACCGGGGAGCGTGGCTCCACCTTGTAATTTCTACAGTATGGCAACCACTCCTTGGAAAATGCGGCGGCTTGAGTGAGAGCGTAGAAGGTGAGTTCAGAACCGCCATCGTCAGAGAGATAGACAGAGAGCTTTTCCAACGGGTAGTCATATGCCATTACTGATAAAACGGTGCTGATCACCATCATTGGGGGCTCGATTTGGGGGTCCGCAGTGCAAACAAATATGTCCACCCCAGGCAATTGGTTTTCGTACCTGGTTTATATCGGACACGAAATCGTTATCTTTGTCACTATAGCTATTAAGGGCTTGTCAGATTGCTTATTTAAGGTGAAAAGTGCTTTTGGAGAAAAGTGCTTATTGACTTATAACTTTTTGAGAATGAGTTTTTAAAAAAATGTCTGGATTAACTTTTATAATGGGAAAAGTCAATAAGTTATTTTTTAAAAAGCGTTTAGCTAAGTTTTATATTTAAAATGAATAAAAGGGGTTAAGTGGGTATAAGGTTACGTAAGTTTAAAATAAGGGTATTATGGTAATTCACCACTCAAAAAACTACAAGCAGTTTTAAAAAGCCAGAAAATTATGGCTTATTAAAAACTGACTTATTAGCTTTTTGAGAAGCCAAAAGTAAAAATGCTTATTAGGTTACCAAACATTTAAAAGTGCTAATAAGTCAATAAGCAGGTTTAAAAAACAATCCTAAACAACCCCTAAGTTTATTATTTTTTTATTCGATAATGATGATTAGAGGATTATTTTTTGTTTTAGCGTTTCTTCTAGGGGATTTTTTCTAAGTTTCTTTTTCTTGCTTATAAATATTTTACTTTTAGATTTAATCTTTGCTTCAAGGTTTGGGGTTAAATTTTGTTTAACACCGAGTCATGTCAACGTTCACTTATTTACAGTTCCGTTATCTATGGTGTTCCCACTACAACGTGCGGTTAGTAAAACGTTGGTATGTAACTCTACATGTTATAAATAGTAACTTTATATAATTTTACTTAATTGAACTTATTATTTTTGGTTATTTGAAAATAATTTATTCTGTAATTTTAGAATTTTATTTTGAGTTAATTGCAAATTTGGTCCCTGTGGTTTGGGCCAAATTGCAGAATCTTTTAAAATGAAACTTTTTTGCATAGAGCACTCTCTCTGTGGTATGGGTTTATTGTAAATTTAGTACAAGATACTAACTTTGTTAGAGAAGCTCTGTTAAATCTAAGGTTAATATGGTCATTTTAACTGAGGTACAATTAACTAGCTTAGTACAATTTGTTTATGCAAGTAATTAATCGAAAAAAACTTATTTTAAACTTGAAGGGCTATTTTGTAAATTGCTTAAACTAATTAAAAAAACACATATTGCTCAAGATCGTAATCAAAATCAAACTGACAGCAAAAGCTATGCCCTTTCGCTCAATTCCGTCGTGCTCCTTCGATCCTACTACAATCAACCACCGTATTTCGATCCCCGGTCATAGCGATCGAAAACCAACGCGATATACGAGGCTTACAACAAACTTCACGGCCTAGCACAAGAGTTCGAGACATCGTTCAATGCTCCGGTCGGTGCTAGTCGTCGGACACTAAACTAACCGTAAAAGCGCCCTCGTAAAAGCCCTAATGGGATTCCAATTCAATCAAGTAGGTAGTGTAGTGGTGGTGTGGTGGCGGCGGTGATGGTGTCAATCTGCCCAAAAGCACCGTTTCGTTGTTTTGTGTTAAAAATTTCATCGATGAATCGTGTCAAAGCTTCCACCGGCGTTACTTTCTTTGAGCAAGGAGGTGGACGGTGGTGCAGTTGTGCCGGAGAGTTTTCGATCTTTGATCAACATAAAACGGTCGCCGGAGGAGGGAGGTGGACGGTAGTAGGCGATGGTTATGGGGTGGATGTCATTAGGTTTTATTTACTTTTAGAAAATTATAGAACTAGTCCTTCAACTTTGATATAATCATTCAAATGAAATGACAAAAATACCCCTGGACTTAACAGAAATTTTCTAAAAGAGTTAGTGTTTTGTACTGAATTTTTAATAAACCCATACCAAAGATGCTCTATGCAAAAAGTTTCATTTTGGAAGATTCTGCAATTTGGCACAAACCACAGAGACCAAATTTACAATTAACTCTTTTTTGTTTCAGTGATTTCATGATTATTATGTTTCCGATTTTTATTCGATTAAACGACGATTAACTTTATTTTTGTTTCAGCGTTAATGCGAGTCATGCGATAGGCATTTTTTCGGTTTTCTTTTCCTTCCTTAATTATTTTTATTTTTAGGTTTACTTTTTTGGTTCAAGGTTTAGAGTTTAGATCTTGTTTAAGACGGCGAGTCGTTTCTGAGTTCATTTATTTATTATTTCGTGTATCCACGATATTCCCACAACAACGTGGTTGGTTAACTGCTCATTATAAATAAAAATAGATTAAAATTCGCGTTATACAAAGGATGTCCATACAATTTTAACAAAATCAAAATAGAAACTTAGACTTAAATGTATAAACCACGTAACACTCCAAAAATCATCATAAAAACAAATTTAAAGAAGAAAAAGGTATCGACAACTGTATTTGAATCCAAACGGCTACGGTAACCTAGTTTTCTTTGGGTCAACTCTAGAAGTAGAAAAAGTGGGTTAGCGTGGAATAATTGGGGTGATTTTAATTGAAATAATTTCCTAATTTTACTTAAGAACGAAAAAGAAAAGAAACTGAAAAGAAACTTAGAAAGTACAAAATATTTGTATTTGTGTTATTGAGTTTTTTAAGGAAAAGAAATCCATGTAACATAAAATAGAGTAGAGATGGATGAAAAAACCTTTGAGAGAGCCTTTGTTTGAAGGTGCGCCGATACGTGGGATTCCAGCGAACCGATTGAGTCAACATCCAATAAAGACCAAACCATATCTCCGCCGCAAACATCCCCATCCAACCCCAACTCCAACTCCGGCCGCCGGAAACCGCCGCTAATGGCGGCGGTTGTGTTGCTCTGTAGACCCATATCCATATGATACTCACCAAAACCGTCGTTGCGAAAACCCTGTGTCTCTTCCTTCCTTTTCCTCTTTCTGTCTTGAATAATCTTCCACCATTTTCTTTTTCCTCCTCCATTTCTTTCTCTCTTTACTTAGTAAATTAACCCCCCTCTCTCTATATATATATATAGTTGAATGTTTGTGTGTATAATATTTTTTTATATCTACGGTATCATCAATTCATCATGCAACCAAGGCTAAGAAACAACTTTTTTTAAAAAAAAAAAAATTGTAAGCAACGTCATTTTTTATATGTGGTAAAAGATCTTTCGTGCGGTAGGTATTCATAACTTCCAAAATGTTATACTTTATTTATTTATATTCCCTCTTTTTAAAAACAATATTAATTAGGTTTAGAGTAACCCGCGCTTTGCGGCGAGTGTAGATGTGAATGTGAAAAGCATGACTGAACGTTGCGGCGATCATAGTCGTTGGTGTTTATCAAACATGCAACTTGAAAAAAAAAAGGAAAAATGCTTTAAAAAAAGGCTTGTACACGTTATGCTAGATCGGAAAATAGAATTTTAAAATTGTCAAATCTATTTTCGTAAGGAAAATGTATCTTTAGGGAAAAAAAATGGAACACCTGTGAAACATAAATTTTGTTAAAAAAAAGAAACGTATTAATAAAGTTATTAAAAAGAAACGGAGAAGAAGTCATTCGTTATTAAAATATGGTGTTAGATGTATCCAAGGGACAAAAAATAATAACAGAAAAAAAAAGAAAAAAAAAGAAAAAGAAAAAAAAATCTATGTAGCATAAAAATGTCCTCCCAAAAAGAGAGCCTATTAGTCTCGAACAAGAGCCAGTTTGTTTTTTTTGCCAAACACCCAAACCATTGAGCCATATTGAAATTGTGAATACGCCTGACCAGAAAATTATATAACCTAAAGATTTCTTCCTATTCTAATAAACAATTACAATTGTTGACACATGTCAACACTAGATTTATTCTCATAAAAGTTTTCCCTCCAAATCTACTTCCTAATAAAAAAAAATGATTGGAAATTATTTCCTATTTTATAATTATGATATAATTTCATTTATTTATTTATATTTATGAAATTATGACAACCATATATTAATTTAAATCTTATCTTTATATAAAATTATTTTTATAAATTATTATTATGTTCATTTTAATAAATACTAACAAAACATATAAAATACCAATAAACACTTATGTAGTGTGTTTTCAAATATAATTGCGTATATACTATTTCATATTTTAATAAATGAATACCTAATATTGTTTTAAAGATTCAAACAACATTGTGGATGATATCCTTTATAAAGAAATTGATTAACAATAATCATGTTCATAAGATCCATTACTAAATAATTTTTCTATCATATCAAATTATCGATGTTCATCCAATTTCAAAATTCTAAATACCATGACTAATTCCATATTATGAGGTGAAAGAGGGTAAAGTCACCAATGGCATATTATGAAATATAACTTTAGCTTTTTATTTATTGTAATGTAACGTTATTCCGATAATAATAAAAGTATGGATGAAATATCAATTATATATAATTTTTTAATGATTCAACCCGTATAACATACGGGTTCTATCCTAGTATTCTAAAAAAAAGTTAACAACCAAGCACACTCCCAGCCTTGTTCCCTATTTTGACCATCCACTTAAATATATATATTTAAATAATTATTTTAAAGATAAACAGAAGACCTATGAAATATGAACTTTCAAAATTTTTGTAAACATTAAAAAAAAAAGCTAAAATTATAAGACTCTAAGATAATGATATTGGCAATTGCATATATACCCCTACAAAGTTTAAAAATTGCATATATACTCAGTCTAAAAAATTTATTGCATATATCCCCCTACAAAGTTTAAAAATTGCATATATACCCAACCTAAAAATTTAATTGCATATACCCCCCCCCGCAAAGTATAAAAATTGCGCATATACCCATTTTAGTTTTTTTTATTAAAAATAAATTATATAATGATTATTTTACTCTTAATTACTCAAATCTCATCAATTGTATATACACCATTTTATTCCAAAACCATATAAATTACAAGCATATCCATTTATTTCTTATACTCTTCTAGTAGTTTTTATTCATAGTTTAGTTCTTTTTTCTCAACTTTTTTTCTTCGTTTTTTAGTTTTTTTTTTTGTTGGCCGCTAGCGGCCACATGGAAGACCAAGAAATTTATAATACAATTAAACCAAATTATAAGTAAAAAAAGATGTAAATGTCGACGGTGAAAATCCGGCATCTCGAGATCAACCATCCACAAGTTAAAAGGCACAGAAAAAATGTACAAAAGCTCGTGAAAGTAACTGGTTAAAGTCGAGTAAAACTTTGGTACTTGTTTTTTATATTTTAAAGATTTTGACTCTCATTTTTTATTGAAACTTTTGTGTTTGTACTTTGGTACCATAATGAATTACTATTAAAGCTTGTTTTATTTGATATTTGTTCAAGCTAGAGATAAGAAAAAAATCAAACATGAACAAAAAAATTTGAGAACAAACGAACCAAAATATGAACGAAAAAGTTACTATAAGAGCAAAAGAAGTAAATGAGAATGCTTGTAAATTATATGATTTGAAAGAAAATGGTATATATACAATTGATGAATTTCGAGTAATTAAGGGTAAAATAGTCATTTTATAATTTATTTTTAATAAAAAACTAAAAAGGGTATATACGCAATTTTTAAACTTTTCAGGGATATATGCAATTAAATTATTAGGTTGGGTATATATGCAATCTTTAAACTTTACAGGGGGATATATGCAATTAATTTTTTAGGCTGAGTATATATGCAATTTTTAAACTTTGTAAGGGTATATATGCAATTGTCCCTTAACTCAATTGCTTAAGATGAGGTATCCAAAGACACTAAAAATGAAAGGTCTTGGGTTTAAGTCTCATCCGTGACAAAAAAATAAATAAATAGGGTCCAGGTTGGACCAGAGAATTTTTTTTTCGCCTATGATGAGTTTCGTTCTGATGAAGAATAAAGATGATCGGATGGATAGGTAATGCCCCCGTCAGTGATCCAAATTTGTCGTTAAAAAAAGTTAACAACATAATAAGTTTGCAAAGTTTTACTTTGACAAATGCATGTGTGTGTTTCGACTTTGTGAAATTTTATACACCAACCATTTTTTTGTTGAAAAGCCTTTGATATTATTAAAAAGAGTTATTATTAAAAATTAGTAAGATATTTGATTAGATTAAAGAAACCCGGTCCAAATACAATAATTTTTCTTCATTTTCAATCTAATTGAACTTGAACGTCAAAATCTTAATTTCATAAAAAGAAAAGTTATTATTAAAAATTAGCAAAATGCTAGATTAGGTCAAGAAAACCAAGTCCAAATACAATAATTTCCCTTAATCTAATGAACGTCAAAATCTTAACTTCATCGAAAACTTCTTGTGCCTTGACTTCTGTTTTTAAACGTTTTCTCACTCTTACACACCAAGTGTTTCTAGTCATTGTATTTTATGTATTTGATAATCTATTTTAATTTATTTATTATATTTTACATATTAAAAGTACATAATGATGTTATTTTACATTTATGTTAATTATGTTATTCAGAACTAATAATTAAAATAAAAAAAACACTATGTTTGATAGAAAGACACGATGATGGGGAAAAATACAAAAAGATACAATGGCGTACTAAAGCTGAAAAACATAAAAATAATAATTTTATATATACAAACATTGTACTTGTATTAAGGATATAAAACGCTCGTTTTTATGGTGTAATTTTTATAAGAAAATAATGTCATGTATAAAAGTTATGAATGTTTGAAAAAATGGATGAAATTGATAAAAAACCAACAAAAATGATAGACTAAAATGTCACTTCATCATTTTTTTTTCTTCACCAGTTTAATCTCAAGCATTGATCAGATCTTAATAACAAATCTAATGACCATAATTTCTTCTATCCTTATTAGATAAATTATTTTTTTTAGAATAACTTAACGCTATTACTATTACTATTATTATTATTAATATTAATATTATTATTATTATTATTAAATCTTCTAAAACTACTTAAGCAATCAAGTATGCATATTTAAGCAAATGACCAATCAGGTGGAACTAGTTGGGGTGCCATCTCAATCACGCAACTTATAATTTTTTGGCACATGACGTCAATGGCGAACTCAGAAATGTTTTGGATGAGGTTTGGAAATTTTCGGGGTTCCGTCGTTTACCACAAAAAAAAAAAAAAAAAAAAACTGGTTTAGTTCGGGTCAGGTTAGGTCACGTTACATGATAAAAAACAACTTAAGATATGAAAATGCATAACAAAAGTAGTATCGTACATCACTCGTCATTAGATAACAAAATTACAAAATACATAAAGTTGTTCTCTATTGTTTTCATTTTTTTAAACATATCAATCATATCATCTCCAATGTTGCGTTCTCTTCTCTCTATCGAGAGATTGACCATCTTGAATTGGTCTATATCAGTTCAGTTCAGATAAATACGATATATACTAAAACGCCAAAAAACAATCATGGGTATTGGACGACCCCCAAAACCAAACCTTGGGTTCGCCACTGATGACGTGCTTGAATGTGATGTTTGAGACACTATAGGAACTTAGGTTAAACACAATGCTCCCCCTGAACATCGCAGTGCCACTGACGTGCCTCAATGTGAGGGTCACCGTTGCGCCAAGCACGGTGGTTCTGTGGTGGTGATTCTTGCGAAAAACGATAAAAAAAGAACGACAAAAGGCTCATAAATGACTTGCCAACAACTACTTCTCCGACAATGCACGATTCAAGGATAAGTTTTGTCGTCGATTCCGTATGCATAAATTTCTCTGTTTACGTATTGTTAATGATTTGTCGCATCTTAAAAATATTTTCCTCTAAGTTGGGATGCTAGAGGCAAGGTAGGTTTGGCTCCTTTGCAAAAATGCGTAGCCACCATACGCCAGCTAGCTTCTGGCATAGCATCCGATGCTTTTGATGAATATTTGCATATCGAAGAGAGTATTGCGTGTGATTTTCTTTATAAATTTTGCAAGTATGTTCGTCAAATATATAGTGATCGATATATGCGCAAGACTACATGGAGACATGGAGTGATATTTCAAAGATGTATGAGTTTCATGATAACAAACTTAGTTCATCTAGTATGTTGGGTAGCCTAGATTGTATGCATTGGGAGTGGTCCAGTTGCCCAAACGCCTGGCGTGGGCAATTCATGCGAGACGATCATGCACATCCCACGATTATGCTAGAGGCGGTAGCCTCGCAAGATTTATGGTTTTGGCATTCATTCTTTGTAGTGATCGGCGCCAACAACGACATCAATGTGCTTCAGCAATCTCATTTACTAAATAATTTGATTAACAACAAGGCATCTGAGTCATCTCTTGAAGTGAACGACTCGTTTTATAAACACGATTATTATCTTGCTAATGACATATATCTGGAATGGTCTGTGTGTTTGTGGAAACTTTAACGGCCCCCACAACAGAAAAACGAAAAAAAGTATGCTAACGCTCAGGAGGGGGCAAAGAAGGGTGTGGAACGAGCGTTTGGCGTACTTAAGAAAAAATAGAAATGTATTGAAAATCCGAACAAACTTGAAGACTAATAAACTTGCATGATTTTGCATAATATGACTAGGGAAATAAACAATGCTTTGTTTTTAGAAATGTAATTTTCTTTAATTTTAAAAAATGTAAGTTTATTTTTTTAATTTCTAGAAAAAGTGTTCTTTTATTTTAGGAAATGTAAAAAAATAATTTTAGAAAATGTAATGTTTTTTTATTTTCGGAAATGTAATTTTTTAAAATGTAAAAAATATATGTTTTATTTGGGTTGAATAAAATAAAATTAAAAGTAAAAGTGAGAGGTTGAAAAAAGAAAGAAAATGTATTAAACTTAAAATTCAGGGGAATGCGGGTGGTGATGTGACGCTGAGTTGATACAAAAAAACAAGTAAGGGGTTAAAAATGTGACAGGTGAATATTGTGAATAGCCTTACAATATCGTTCCTGTGGTTTGGAGCAAATTACAATATCATCCAAAATGAAGCATTTTTGCGTAGGATAGTCGGTGGTATTGTTTTATTGCAAATTCAGTATAAAATACTAACTTCTTTAGAAAATTCTGTTAAGTCCAAGGGTATTCTGGTCTTTTTAACTAAGGTACAACTAAGTGGTACCTAATACAATTTGTTAATGCATATAATTAACTTGAATGATTATATTAAGTTGGGGGACTAGTTATGTATTTACTCAAACTAATTAAAAAGAAAATATATATAACTATTTATAACACCCTTTCTCCTTTTATCCTCATTTGACCCAGCCCACCGGACCACCACCACCACCATCAACCCGATCCACCACTGCCATCACGTTTCTATCTTATTCGGCAACAACCAATCCACCATCACATCTCTGGTGAGATATGAGGGGTTTCAGAGCTTAATTTAAGCCCATCGACGGAAGTGGAGACAAACGGGAACAAGATCTGAAATCAAGCCCATTAACAAAATCGAAACCCCTTTGTTGTTTCCGTGTTTAACTGAAGTGCTTTGAACTTTGTAAAGACATCAGCGGTGTACATCGAGGTTGCCGGTGGGAGGAGGGAGGCAGAGAGCGACGGCGGATGAGTGGCGAAA
This sequence comes from Deinandra increscens subsp. villosa, assembly GCA_039602395.1. Lineage (NCBI taxonomy): Eukaryota > Viridiplantae > Streptophyta > Magnoliopsida > Asterales > Asteraceae > Deinandra > Deinandra increscens. The sequence goes on along the minus strand of JBCNJP010000010.1, from coordinate 104,542,660 downwards.
TTATGGTTGGGCGGCGGTGCCGATGGGAGGGGGTTGGTGGTGGTGATGAAGGATCGAAGGGTTTGAAGGTTGGGGGAGAGATGGAGACTGGTGAGGTTTTGAACTTTATGTTTTTATTTTTAAATTAATTTAAGAAATTTACACATTTAACCCTCCAACTTTAAAAGAAGTTTACTAATTAACTATACGCATTAACAGATTCTACCTGGCATCACTTAGTTGTACATTACTTAAAAAAACCAGAATACCCTTGAACTTAACAAAAATGTCTAACAGAGTTAATCTTTTGTACTAAATTTGTAATAAAACAATACCACAGAGTATCCTATGCAAATTGCAAATAGTTTCATTGTGAATGATATTGTAATTTGCTCCAAACCACATAGATGAAATTTGCAACTAATCTAACGTCAAAATAGGTGGTGGCTCAGTGGTGTAAAATTTCTCCGGTGATTGCGTTCTCGGTGTCGGATTTGGCGAACATGCACAAATCAGGGTCTCTCCTTGATTGGAAAGCGAAGGCGGTGAACATCATTTTCCTCACAGGTTGTTGGTGTCTTTGGTTGGAACGGAACAAGGCGATCTTCAATAATCGGACTTCTTCCATTCAACGGGCGGTTTTCGAAATCAAGAGCTTAAGTTGTTAAATTGAAATCAGAAAAATGAACAATTGGATCGAATGCAACTTTCTTATTGAATATGAAATAGGTACAGAGAATCGGAAAAGGAAAACGAACAAGAAGTAAACTCAAATTTCAGGTGAATCACTATATATCACCGAACCCTAATTCTTAGCTCCCAATCAGTTCGTTAATTGATCGTTAATGACGCCAGCTCAAGTTTGTTAAGAAAACAAACTATATTCATCAACAGTCCTTCAACTTTAAGAAAGTATCAATTAATACCCCTCACTTAAGATTCCGATTGAACTAATTAACCCGGCTGAGAAACCCGGTTTCGATTCTCCGTATCAGCATTCTCACCACATTAATCAACAATCTCCACCTTGAGATTGCTGATACCCTTCAAAAACTAAATCACATCTATCTCACATTAGATAACAATGAGCAACAGCGGACCAATGGTCTTGATAACCCGAATGTATCCAAAGCAAAATATATGCAATCTAATTTTTTGGGTCAATTTTTCTGAATTATAACTCAACTAACTCCTATACCTGCAACTAACTTCTGATAAACAGTTCCAGGCACAGCTTTAGTCAAAATATCAGCTTGATTATCACTAGTATCCACATACTTGACACTGATTTCCTTAGCTTCTATAACTTCCCTTATAAAATGAAGTTTGACATTAATGTGCTTGGTTCTTTCATGATACATATGATTCTTTGAAAGAGCCAAAGCACCTTGATTGTCACACTTAACTTCACCCCTGCAATCAGACAATCCCAATTCAGATACAAATCCCTTTAACCAGATAGCTTCTTTTATAGCCTCAGTAAGAGCTATATACTCTGACTCAGTGGATGAAAGTGCCACAACCCTTTGCAGAGTTGATTTCCAGCTAACAGTGTTATGTAATACTTTGAATACATAGCCAGTTACTGATCTGCCCCTATCCATATCTTTTGCAAAATCAGCATCCACATAACCTTGTACCTCATTATCATAGGTCTTATTCTTGCTGAATACTAGCCCATACTGTCTAGTACCATTCAGATACCTTAATATCCATTTCACTATTTCCCAATGCTTTCTACCAGGATTTGACAAGTATCTACTTACTAATCCCACAGCATATGCAATATCAGGTCTAGTGCAAACCATTACATACATTAGGCTCCCAACAGCACTTGAATAAGGAATTTTACTCATTCTTTCTTGATCTGCAACTGTGGTTGGACAATCTTGATTAGACACCTTGAAATGTTGTGCAATTGGAGTCACCACAACCTTTGATAGATGCATATTAAAACCCTTTAATATCTTCTCTATATACCCTTGCTGACTTAGAAACACCTTTCCCAGGTCTCTGTTTCTCCTGATCTCCATTCCAAAAATTTTCTTAGCACATCCCAAATCCTTCATTTCAAATGCCTCCATTAACATTTTCTTGGTCTTATTTATTTGATCCATGCTATCACATGCTAGCAACATATCATCAACATACAACAGAAGGTAAATATACCTTTGTTCTTTGTATTCATTGAAGTATACACATGGATCATAAGAGCTTCTGTTAAACCCAATTTTAAGCATGTGCTCATCAAATTTTTTATACCACTGTCTTGGTGACTGTTTCAACCCATACAGTGATTTCTTCAATAAGCATACCTTATCCTCATTACCTTGCTGTTCATACCCTTTAGGCTGCTTCATATAGATCTTTTCATCAAGATCTCCATGTAAAAATGCAGTCTTCACATCCATCTGTTCTAATTCCAGATTATATTGAGCAGTCAATGATAAGATAATTCTTATGGAAGTATGCCTTACCACAGGTGAGTAAATTTCAGTGTAATCAATCCCAGCCCTCTGAGTAAACCCTTTAGCTACTAACCTTGCCTTATACCTGGGTTTTTCTACTCCTGGAATACCTTCCTTCAATTTATAGAGCCACTTACACTCCACCAGCTTCTGCCCCATTGGTTTATCCACCAATTCCCATGTTCCATTCTTCTGCAATGAAGTCATTTCATCATCCATTGCTTGTTTCCATTTGTCACAATGTTCATGACTCATTGCATCTTCAAATGACAATGGCTCCAATGTGGCTTCATTTTCTGCAACATGAAAAACAAAAGCAGACATGTCAGTGTTAGACTCACTATCACTTATATACCTTGCTGGTTTTCTGATTGATCTTTTCTCTCTGTCTCTTGTTAACTGATAGTCTTTAGGCAGCTCATCTTCACTATCATTAACTGTTTCATTAACTTCTTCAGCAGTTTGATCAATCACTTGCACACCCTTTTTCTTCTTAGGCAACTCCACCTCAATCTGAACATCCTTCTCAATAGAAGTTTCATTCACCCCTTTCTTTAATTCCATGTGATCTCTATACATGACTCCTTCTTGAAAAATCACATCCCTGCTTATGAGTATCCTTGGACTGATATCCTCACATCTCCACAGTCTATATCCCTTAACTCCACCTGGATATCCAACCATTATGCACTTATGTGCCCTTGGCTCTAGTTTGCCTTGGTTCACATGAGCATAAGCAACAGATCCAAACACTTTTAAATGATCATACCTAGGCCTTTTTCCTGTCCACATTTCATATGGTGTTTTCATATTAATAGCAGATGACGGGGATAAGTTTATGAGATAAGCAGCAGTTGAGACTGCTTCTCCCCAAAACTGTTTTGGTAACCCTGAATTTGATAGAAGACACCTCACTTTGTTTAGCAATGTCCTGTTCATCCTCTCAGCAAGTCCATTTTGCTGAGGGGTACCAGGAACAGTGTAATGCCTTGCTATGCCACTAGCCTTACACATGTTATTGAACTCTAAGTTACAGAATTCAAGCCCATTATCAGACCTAATCTTCTTTACTTTCTTCCCTGTTTGATTCTCAGTCAACACTTTCCACTCCTTAAACTTGATAAATGCATCAGATTTATGTTTGAGTAAAATTACCCAAACCTTCCTTGAGTAATCATCAATGATACTCAAAAAATATCTTGAACCACCCAAAGAACTCACCCTTGCAGGCCCCCATAAATCTGTGTGTATGTATTCCAAAATACCTTTTGACACATGCAAACCTCTACCAAATTTAACCCTGTGTGCTTTACCATACACACAATGTTCACAGAATTCCAAATCAGTATTTACCAACCCCTTTAACACTCCATGTTTATTTAACTGTATAAGTCCCTGTCTACTTATATGGCCCATTCTTTGATGCCACAAAGTGGCTGAGTTAATTTGTATGCTATTCACCATATTTATATCTTTTGTAACCACATTTCCATTGAAGATATAAATGTTGTTATGCTTTCTGTCTCCTTGTAACACAATCATAGATCCACTAACTACTTTAGCTTTACCATTTCTCTGTTGGGTTATATAACTTTTATCAAAACACGAGTACGCAGCGGAAAGAATCCTATGAATTAATCTAATTAACCGGTTTTAGAACGTGTACCTTTTTAGCTCGGCAAGGCTTGATCTCTTGGAGGATTTGAAGTAAACCCCTCTACGATCGCACACACGACACACCAATGCTATGTGCTAGCAATGATCACGAACACCTCTTGATGTAGGCTTGGTCGAACCACACAAGAACCGAAACCTCCCTTGGGTTTTCTTGTTGCCGAATTCGAGAGGAAGGAGAGAGAGATTTAGGGTTTTTCTTTTATCAGATAAAGCAGCAACTAATCCTTAAACCCAGAGGGTCTATTTATAGGATTAGAATACTTGATAAACAAGCAAAAGAATAGGCATAGGAGCCCTAGTCGAAATCCACTAGAGGCCCTATCCAAAGCCTTCTCTCAATTGTAATCCAATTACAACTCTCTCTCTTAATTACAACTAACACCCCTGTTAACAATTAACTTGTCAGTTTTTAACGAAACCTCGTTAAATATTCGTGATAAATATTAATTAACCATTAATTAATATTAATACATTTGGTGTCGAGACGTGTGACCCCGTAGGCTTAAATAACTTCCGGACATACGCTTACTATTACATGATCATATCCCTACAGCTCCCACTTGAGCTTGCAATAGTAAAGGTAATAACATTGGTTAGCGTCTAGCAACACGCCAATGCTCCCAGAAATATTTAAGTACAGTTTCTCAAAGTGTATTTAAATGGTACAGTCATTTACTATCCCTTTGTTACCGATACCATGTTAAATATGAATATGGATCAAGTCATTTCATACTTTAACGATTCTGTTTCTCATTCTCACAACTAACTTTTCCAATACACAGCGCCTCCATTCATAACGAAGACGTACCCAGACTGAGACTTCGTGTCATCTCTATCAGTCTGAAATCCAGCATCACAGTATCCGGTCACTTTGAGCTCTTGATCTGGATTTCCCCCATATACCAAAAACAAATCTCTAGTAGCCCGTAGGTACTTGAGAATGGTCTTAACAGCAGTCCAGTGACTTTCACCTGGATTCTGTTGATAACGGCTAACGATATTCTGCGCGAACGCTATATCAGGTCTAGTGCACCTCACCGCATACATTATAGAGCCTACAGCCGAAGCATAAGGGACTCTTTGCATACGCTTCACCTCATCAGGTGTAGAAGCACCTTGTTTGACCGACAGACCAAGTCCTTCCTGCATTGGTACTATACCACGCTTGGAATTCTCCATCTTGAATCGCTTCAAGATCTTATCAATATAAGCACTTTGACTTAGTCCAATCAACCGCTTAGTTCTATCTCTATAGATCTTGATTCCAAGAATGAATGCTGCTTCTCCCAAGTCTTTCATAGCAAAACACTTTCCAAGATGGGATTTTACATCTTGCAACATTGGAATGTGTTTTCCTATTATCAATATGTCATCTACATATAAGACAAGGAAAGTAACATTACTCCCACTAGCTTTGCGATATACACATGGCTCATCGGGATTCTGAACGAAACCAAACTTTTTGATTTCTTCATCAAACCGTTTATTCCAACTCCTCGATGCTTGCTTTAGTCCATAAATAGACCTTTGAAGCTTGCATACTTGGTTGGGATGTTTTGGATCAATGAACCCTTCAGGTTGATCCATATAGACTTCTTCATCCAAGTAACCATTTAAGAAGGCAGTCTTAACATCCATTTGCCATATCTCAAAGTCATAGTACGCTGCTATGGCTAAGAGAATCCTAATAGCTCTAATGTCTGCTACTGGTGAAAAGGTCTCATCATAGTCAACGCCAAAACGTTGAGTATAACCTTTCGCCACGAGACGAGCTTTATAGGTGTGTACATTTCCATCCATGTCGGTCTTCTTCTTGAAGAGCCATTTGCTCCCAACGGTTCTAGCGTTAGGAGGAAGATCAACCAGGGTCCAAACGTGGTTATCTTGCATGGATTTCATTTCCACATTCGCAGCTTCAAGCCATTTGTCAGATTCCGGATCTGATAATGCAGCTTTGAAGTTCGGAGGTTCATCGAGATCTCCTGATACGTTATCCTCGGATTCGACTAGACCAATCCATCTATCCGGTTCACGTACGACCCTTTCGGATCTACGAAGTGGAATCGCAACATCATCGACTTGAGGTTCATCTCTTTGAACATTTTCCCCCCCAAGTTTATGATTGCTAGTTGTTTCAGAAGGTGACACATCTTCTAGTAGTTCTACAATTCTCCCACTGTTCTCTTGAGCTATAAAATTCTTTTCAAAGAATTCAGCATATCGAGCAACACGAACAGTGTTTTCGGAGGGATTATAGAAGTAGTAACCCATTGTTTCCTTTGGGTATCCCACGAAGATGCACTTAGTAGTCCTGGGTTGTAATTTGTCAGGCGTATCACGCTTCACAAGTGCCTCACATCCCCAGACTCTTAAGTAAGACAACACAGGGACTTCTCCATGCCATAATTGATATGGTGTCTTTTCAACCTTCTTGGTTGGAACCATATTTAGAACGCGTACAGCGGTTTCTAGAGCAAAATCCCAAAATGATAATGGGAGAGTTTTAAGGTTCATCATCGACCTCACCATCTCTAGTAAGGTTCGATTCCTCCTCTCAGACACTCCATTATGCTGAGGAGTATAAGGAGGAGTAAGCTGTTGGACAATTCCACACGCTTTAAGATAATCCTTAAACTCTTGGCTTAGGTATTCTCCACCACGATCCGATCTAAGGATCTTGATGGTCTTACCGAGTTGATTTTCAACTTCGTTCTTAAACTCTTTGAATGTTTCAAATACCTCATGTTTATGTTTAAGCAAGTAAACATAACCATAACGGCTGAAATCATCCGTGAAAGTTACGAAGTAGCTAGCACCTTTTCTTGACACATGTCTAAATGGGCCACATACATCAGTATGGATGAGTCCAAGTAGCTCTTTTGCCCTTTGCGGCTTGTTCGGAAAGGGTTTTCTTGTCATCTTTCCTGAGATACAGGAAACGCATTGGTCAAATGATTCATCATTTGATTGTAAGATCCCTTCACGTTGAAGTCTTTCAATGCGATTTTTGCCAACATGGGCAAGACGACAGTGCCAAAGATAGGTAGAGTCCAAAACAGTTTTGGCTCGTTTGCTAATAGTGAACATTGAATTATTTGAAACACAACCATGCATATCAATTTCATAAATGCCATCACAAGGAACATCATCAAAATAATGAACATTATTTTTAGAAACTGAAATACTGATATCATTAAAAACATTAATGTATCCTTGGTTTTTCAACAGAGAAACTGAAATAACACCTCTAGTGATAGAAGGTGCATAATGACAATTGTCTAATACAATACATAACCCAGAAGGCAGAATTAAATGAAATTCTCCTATAGCTTCCACAGCTGCTGGCAAACCATTTCCAACGAACAGCTGCAAAGCCCCAGGCTTCAGTTTCCTCCTCTTTCTAAGACCCTGTAACGAATTACAGATGTGAGTTCCACAGCCGGTGTCATACACCCATGAATCACTCTTAGAAAAGGAAAATAATTCAATTGTGAAGATACCTGAAGTACTAGTCCCACTAGTATTCTTTCTCGTCTTCATCAACTCAGCTAGGTAGGTAGGACAGTTCCTCTTCCAGTGTCCGACTTCACCACAATGGTGACAGATCTGGTCCTTAGCCTGATGCTCTTTAGGGGCCGGAGGGGTTTGCTTGGCTTTAGGGATATGGGCAACAGCCTTGCCTTTACCCTTGCCATCAATCTTGCCCTTCCCCTTTTGCGGTCGTTTAGCCTTTTGGATCTTACCCCCCTTGATCATAAGAACTTGGGGTGTTTCAGTGGCCTTTTTAGGAATCGTTTTTTCATACTCGACAAGCATAGCATGAAGCTCAGGTATAGTCTTAGTCATACTATGCATGTTATAGTTGCGCACAAAACCCTCAAAATCCTTCGTAAGCGATTTGAGGATCATGCCAACTGCAACAGCACGATTATACCCATAATTGAGCGATTCCAATTTGTCAAAGTAGCTCTTCATCTTGAGCACATGACTACTGACCGATTTACCAGTTTCAAGCTTCAAGTCGTGGAGTTCCACAACTAGGTCGAACAATTCGACACCAGCTTGTTTTTCATACATCTTTTTCAGCTCTTTGATCATATCACAAGGTGTATGAAATTCGTATTGCTTCTGAAGATCAGGAGTCATACTCGAGATCATCATACAAACAACCTCATCGTATCTGCTGTACTCTGCGTTGTAGAACGCTTTCTCTTGCTCAGAAGCATCAGCAGCTGGCTCGGTCGGCCAATGATGTTCAAGGACATCGGTCCTCCGTTCAACTCTAAGGACAATCCTCAGTTGACGGTACCAGTCATTGAAGTTAGATCCATTCAGCTTTTCTCTTTCAAACATTTGACGAAAAGCATGACCAACATTGTTTTGAGGAGGGTTTGTTGCCATCTACAAAACAGATTAAGTTCAAAAATCAGTATTTTCGATAATCTTTTCCTTAATAAATTTAATTACCCAATGTTTAAACATTTTAAACAATTAAGCTTATTAAGGCTAGGATCCAATTGACATGCCATCATTTCATCAGTTGATCTGCTAGAAATGATGCATTCAAATGGTAAGTGACGATCACTAATTGTATTCCAAATACAATTCCTAGATTTTATGGGACCTACAACTTGCACCAAGTGATTTGTAGTCATGTTTCATCCCATCTTTTGCCACGGGCCAAGGGTCTCACCGCCTAGCTCGTTTTAAGTCGTCCAGCCAAGAACGCACAAATTGTCCACCATTGTGTACCAATGAGTGGGAATTTGCCATGCAAATGCCATTTTACCATTGTGTACCAATGAGTAAGATGACACTCACAAGTGTCCTTTACAAGGTGGATGGCAAAGACTTAATATTAAATGGGTCAAAGCAATTTTGATGTGTTATCAAAAAAGTTATGTGTGAAGGCTCATGCACACCTTTACCACATAATGTGTTTATAAAATTCTTAGTTTGCCTTCCAAATCAAAAGAGCTCGGTAGCTCCATTTGCAACACACAAAGAAGCGTAGGGGTGAGGTTTGCAACTTTTGCAATTAAAAACCTACCCACTTTAGGGAAGCAGAGCGACCCGACTTATACCTCTCTTAGAGTGTGTTCAAATGGGTGAGCCGGTGTTTCTTTTGACTTTTAGGACACAAATTTTATTTTTATAAACAAAATCATATTTCAATAGTTCTTTTAGCAAATTTCGATTTTCATAAAACAAATTTGCAATAAACCTTTTATTATGTCACAATTATCAGATAATCACATAATTTAGGGTTTCTAATTATCACATATAATTTTAATTAAATCCTCTTTGATTTAAGTAATAACCATGAACGATTTGCATGAAACATCATGGTTTTTACTTCTTTTTAACACTTTAAAGTTTAAAGGTACAACATGTTGTTCATAACAATTATCTAATAATGATAAAAACTTGGATTTATAATTTTAGATCACAAAAATCAAATTTTTTAGAGCTAAAAATTAGGGTTTCCGATTCGTCAAGAGGTTTTCGATCCATAATTAGAGTTTACGATCGGAAAGCAGGGGTTTCCGATCGAAACAGGGTTTTCGAGTGGGTCGGAAAAGCCTTTCCGATCGGAACCTTTCCGATCGGACACTTTTCGATCGGGTCGAAAAGCCTTTCCGATCGGAACCTTTCCGATCGGGCACTTTTCGAATGGGTACTTTTCGATCAGTTCGTAAACCCTTTACGATTTGGATCGAGAAGTAGGGTTTCCGGTCGGAAAACAAGGGTCTCCGCACCGGAATAGGTTTTCCGAACGGAAATCAAGGGTTTCCGATCCGGAATAAGGCTTTCCGATCGGAAAACAAGGGTTTCCGATCGGGTCGAGAAGTGGTTTTTCGATCAGGGACTTTTCGATCGGGTCGAAAAGTCCTATTCCATCGAATTTTTTCCGTTTTTACCAATTGCGAAACCTTTTCCAATTGTAAAACACGATTTTTAAATGAATCGAAAAGCTAGAATCTTGTTTTGGTTACCCCCCTTCCAAGTTTTATTCCCGGTAATTAATTAAAATCATAGGTGGCTCGTGATACCACTGTTGGGTTATATAACTTTTATCAAAACACGAGTACGCAGCGGAAAGAATCCTATGAATTAATCTAATTAACCGGTTTTAGAACGTGTACCTTTTTAGCTCGGCAAGGCTTGATCTCTTGGAGGATTTGAAGTAAATCCCTCTACGATCGCACACACGACACACCAATGCTATGTGCTAGCAATGATCACGAACACCTCTTGATGTAGGCTTGGTCGAACCACACAAGAACCGAAACCTCCCTTGGGTTTTCTTGTTGCCGAATTCGAGAGGAAGGAGAGAGAGATTTAGGGTTTTTCTTTTATCAGATAAAGCAGCAACTAATCCTTAAACCCAGAGGGTCTATTTATAGGATTAGAATACTTGATAAACAAGCAAAAGAATAGGCATAGGAGCCCTAGTCGAAATCCACTAGAGGCCCTATCACCCCTGTTAACAATTAACTTGTCAGTTTTTAACGAAACCTCGTTAAATATTCGTGATAAATATTAATTAACCATTAATTAATATTTATACATTTGGTGTCGAGACGTGTGACCCCGTAGGCTTAAATAACTTCCGGACATACGCTTACTATTACATGATCATATCCCTACATTCTCAAACTCACATTATATCCAGAGTTTTCTAAAGTACCCAGAGAAATTAAGTTCCTAGACAATTGAGGAATGTACCTCACATGTGTTAGTTTGAATTCTTGACCACCTTTCTGCTTTAGTATTATGTCACCAATTCCTTTAATAACACATACCCTGTCATCACCCAAGTGAACTTCTCCAAGATCAGTCAATTTTAATTGATTGAACAAATCTTTGCAAGGACTCATATGATATGAGCAACCTGAGTCCATTATCCACTCACCTTTCACTTGATCATTGGTGATTGCCAATACTTCAGCACTATCATAACCATCTACTGATCCTTCAGGAGAATTCTGCACACTATTACCATAATTTCCTTTATTCCCCTGGTTATAATCTTGCCTCTTCTTTCTTCTCTCTGGACAGTCTTTCTTCAGATGACTTTCTGATCCACAAACATAACATTTTCTCTTGAACCTGTTACTAGACTTAGACCTTGATTGTTTCTTGTTTCTTCCATTCCTCTGTTCACTTCTGCCTCTTACCACAAGTCCACTATCTATATCTTCACCCTCTTCTGTCTTTTTCTTCAATTCCCTTGACTTGAGTGATGATAACACTTCTTCCATGGTTAAAGATTCCCTGCCATACAATAGTGTATCTACAAAATTCTCATAGTTTTGTGGTAGAGCAGATAGGAACAGTATAGCTTGATCCTCATCATCAATTTTCACTTCAATATTCTCAAGATCCAATATTATTTTATTGAACTCATCTGACACATCACTAATCGACTTACCTGATGCAACCTGAAACGTGTATAATCTTTTCTTGAGATATAGCCTGTTTGATAGTGATTTGGTCATATAAAGTTTCTCCAACTTCAACCAAACTGCAGCTGCCGATCTCTCCTTTGAGACTTCCCTGAGAACTCTATCTCCCAGACTCAAAATAATCGAACTGTGTGCTTTATCAAGCACTTCCTGCCAATCACCATCTGACCAATCCTCAGGCTTGTTATTCTCACCTTTCAGTGCCTCCACAGTTCCTTGATACACAAGGAAGGCCCGCATCTTTAATCTCCATAGACTAAAGTCATTAGTTCCATCAAATTTCTCTATACTGAACTTAGTAGACATGAGTTCACCGACTTCTGTTAATGTCTTCGCAATCTTGCCAGAAATCCCCTTTCAATTTCTTCTCAAACGAGCCGAACCAGGCTCTGATACCAATTGTTAAATTGAAATCAGAAAAATGAACAATTGGATCGAATGCAACTTTCTTATTGAATATGAAATAGGTACAGAGAATCGGAAAAGGAAAACGAACAAGAAGTAAACTCAAATTTCAGGTGAATCACTATATATCACCGAACCCTAATTCTTAGCTCCCAATCAGTTCGTTAATTGATCGTTAATGACGCCAGCTCAAGTTTGTTAAGAAAACAAACTATATTCATCAACAGTCCTTCAACTTTAAGAAAGTATCAATTAATACCCCTCACTTAAGATTCCGATTGAACTAATTAACCCGGCTGAGAAACCCGGTTTCGATTCTCCGTATCAACATTCTCACCACATTAATCAACATAAGTTTTATGTGGTTTGTTCATCGTTGTAAGGCAGGATCTATCCTTCAGAAAGATTGGGCTTCTTTCTTGTTGTAATGTTCTCGCTTTTCCGCTAACCTCCGGCGTCTTGCTAGTGGTTAGTTGTTTTAATAAAATTGCCGTTAAAAAAAGTAGCCCTCAGGAAAGGTCATGTCTTCTTTCGCCGTATGCAATGATTGATATTTGATTGTGGACCAAAAATTTTGTTTTGTGTCATTGTGTGACCACAAGTTAGTGACCATATTTTTTCTTAAATAGTGACAATAAAACGTTTTTTTTACAGAGACCAAGAAGAAGCGTAAACAGCTTTAAATACGACTAACAGTGCATTCTATGATTAAAAGCAACAAAAAAAAAATTAGAATCAAAGAATTACAAAAGAATAAATCAAAAGAAATCAAATTCAAGATAATTATCAGGTGCCTTCTTCTCAGCACCAGCACCAGCACCAGCACCAGCACCGGCTGTCGCCGCACCTTTTTTCTCACCGGAGTTCACCGGCGGTGATACCGAAACCCGCTCGAAATCCACCGGTCGGGGGACCTCGGGCGGGGTAGCGCACCGGATCAAAGCCCAATTAACGCCTTCAAAGAACGGATGCTGTTTAATCTCGGTAGCTCCTCGTTTATAAGCCAACCGGTTTTGCGGTTCTTTAACCAACAACCCTCGAATCAAATCACGGGCCGGAAAACTAATCACCGGTGACTCGGGAAACCGCAACGGTTGACCGACAACGTTCATGAGAGTGGCACGGTTCCCGGACCCTTTAAAAGGCGTCTTACCGAATAGCAACTCGTACAAGAAAATCCCTAAAGTCCACCAATCGACCGCACTACCATGCCCTTCGTTTCTTACGATCTCGGGAGCTAAATACTCATGGGTCCCGACAAACGACATGGAACGGGCCCCGGTGGGCTCCGCCATGAGCTCCGGTAACGGGGTGACTTGGTGTCGAATTTCGGGTTTCGTTTTCGTTTTCGGTTTCGGTTTTGATTCTTTTTTGGATCTGCTCATGAAGAGTCTGGGAGAGAAACAAGATTTAGGGACCACACATGAAGGTTGGATACAAGAAGTGGGTTCCATGCATGCGGGTTCCGCGAAATAAGCCGAACTCTTTCGGAGTGGGTCGGAGTCTAGAGATGCGGATTTGACGAGAGTCGGGCTCACTGAACAACGAAGAGAAAGGTCGAAATCGGTGAGCATTATGTGACCGTCTTCTCTGACTAAAACGTTTTCGGGTTTTAGGTCGCGATAAATTATCCCGAGCATGTGTAGGTATTCCATAGCAAGGAGAATTTCCGCAACATAAAACCTACAATAAAATTTTGATATCAGAAAAGGTAAACAAACAAAATTTGAATAAGCCCGAGGTGTAACTAACAATGTACAAGTAATATAAGCAGAAACGTATAATCCGTCAAACTGAATTAAAATAAATGACTCCTACACGTACAACATTCCCGCCTTGGTTTGGGCGCTCCAAGGCGATTAGGTCTAAAAGCCGAGTCGAGACGCTACTTTACGTACAACCAAATAAGCCTACCGTCTAACCCAAACCGTACAAAAAACAACCCGTATTGACCCGTTACCCAACACATTCATTTCACCACCTCCTAACAAAACCTAGAAACAAGTTATTATATTAGAGAAAAACAAAAAAAAACGTGCTACGTGACGTGACGATCCAAACCGCACCAAAACTGTATCAACGCTTTAACCCATTACCCAATCCGTCCATTTCAACACCTCTAATAAGTAAACTAAAAGTTTTGGACAAAACGTGTTCTGGGCTTGACCCAAATCGTATAAAGAAAGTTGTATTGACCCGTTACCCAACCCGCCCACTTCACCACCTCTAAAGATCCCAAAAATTTATTATTTATTAATCCAAGTAAACATTTAGACGAAACATGCTCCGGGCTGGGCCGAACAGTACCAAAACCCAGCCCATTTTACCTCTAATAAGTCCAAAAAAAGTTAAAAACTAACTATTTATTGTTACAACTACAACATTTGGATGAAACATGTTCATGGCTTACCCAAACCGAACCAAAAACAACCGCTATTTTGACCCGTTACCCAACCTGACCATTTCACTACCTTTAGTGAATCCAAAAAAAAAAAGAGTAGAGATAAGGGATCATACTTTACAGCTTGTTCAGAAAACCGCTTCCCGGGCTGCCTTTGTCTAAGTGTATGCAAATCGCCTCCAGGGCAGAACTCCATAACCAAACACGAGAATTTATCGGTCTCAAAATGAGAATACAAAGTGGGAAGAAACGGGTGATCCAATGATTGTAAAATCTCTCGTTCAGTTTGGGTCCGTAACAGTTTTTTACGGCTTTCTAGTGATACTTTATCCATAACCTTCATTGCAAAATAAGATTTAGTACCACTAAGTTCAGAAAGATAAACACTACCAATATCACCACAACCTAACCGTTTCAACAACCGAAAATGGCTCAAACCCAGAACTCCATCTTTTGATCTAACGGCTTGGATCGCTTCCCATCTTGAATCGCTTGATTTATGGGGTTTATTCATGTTACTACTTAAACTACTACAACTACTTTCATCACTTATATCAGTACTTGTACTTCCCCTACACATACTACTTTTACCACTTTCGACAAGATCCGTTTTTTCACTGGTTTCTGCACTCCTGCTAATATTTGCAGGTGCATCTTTTTGAGCCGGTAAACTTTTTTCTTGAACGAATGGATCTCGAATTTGTTGACACTTTTTGGGCTCCAATTCAGGTTTCTTTTCAGTCAATTTTGTGGGAGTTGTAGGCTCTAAATTGCTAAGACTTTCTCCAATTGACTGATTACTGACTGCTTTGCTAATGGATTTTGAGTCCATATTTAAGAAACTGCAAATTTCTTATGATCAATCAGAGCCACTGCAGCATCTGCAACAAGTAAATGGAATTAATTATAATAATGATTAACAAGAAGTTGTAAAGATGGATATTAAAAAAATATAGAAATTATGAACAAATCAAGAAGCTAAATAAACTACAAACCAAAATTAACATCAAGAAACCAATCAAGAGACTCAGTAACAAGTTCAAGAACTAAAATGGAAATTTAAAATGTAGGTAATAAGAAACTAAAATGGAAAAAGAAAAAAAAAGGAAATTTAAAATGTAGATAATATCTCATAAAAAATTTTGCACACCAAATCACTTTACAAAAAAAATCAAGAAAGTCAAAAAAATCTCAACAACTAGAAATGGAAACTAAAAACTACGCCATAGTAGTCAAGGGAGCCAAAAGCACACGCCTAGGCACTCAAGCGAAATTTCAGCTCATTTTCTGCAGGATTCATACCAAATTTTGCAAATTTCAGCTAAATTCTGGTCTGAATAGCTAAAATCAGTCTGAAACATTTCTAAAACAGACCAAACTCGCCCTAAAACAGCCTAAAGCATGTCTAAAACACCTACGGTAAATTTATAATTTTATAGCATGCGCCTTGCATAAAAACCGCTTTTTAAGCGCCTTGCATAAAACCTCTTTTTAAGCGCCTTGCACCTAGGCCTAATGCTCACCCTTTATGCCTTGAGTGTGCCTAGCGCCTACTATGAATTAGGCAATATGTCATGAAAACAATTTGCACACAAAACCAGTGTCAAGAACAAATTAAGAATGTTACAAATTCTCAAGCAAATCAAGAAACAAATTGAAGTAACTGTAAATGAAGTCAAAAGAAACACCAAAATCATGATCAAGAAACAAATCAAGGAATTGTCACTGGAAAAAAAAAATTAAAAGCCCAATAAAGTTCAGGCAATACATTAAGTAAATCCATTTGCACACCAAATAACTCTCAAGAAAGAAACAATATCTCACATAAGAAACTACCAGCAGAAATCAAGATAGGGCATACAAAATTGAGCAGTTCATTATAAGAATAATTTGAAAACCAAAATCAGCAGTCAGGATCAAGAATTATGTTATTCTACACATTTAAATTAGAAATAATACCTCAAAATAGAAATGCATCCTCAAATTAACTTTCAATGGTGTTTCTGACACCGATTAATTGATCAAGAAACCAATAAATGAGTTCAGAAAATGATGATATGATGTTATACATCAACCAAATTCTATGACAAGATAAGAAAGAGACCCATGAATAAGAAGGGGGGAAAAGTTAAAAGAAAAAGAGTATATGAAAAGCAGACAAATCTTGAGGCCCACCTTCCCTTCCATTCAAACCTTTATCAAAAACAAAAACAAAAAAAACTAATCCATGAAAAGAAAAACCCACTTGCACCAACAATCAAAAGACCACATTTCAAAAGTATAAAACAAAAAGAACCCTAAAAATGAACCGTAAGGGATGATAAAGATGAAAACTTTAAGGATTTTGCTGAACCCTAAATCAAGAATCACATGAAACCCACTTGTAGTAACAATCAAAACACCATATTTCAAAAGTACAGAACAAAAGTAACCCTAAACAAACCTGAAGGGTTGACAAAGATCAAAACTTTAGAGTTTTTGTTGAGGCCTAAATCAAGAATCAGATGCAGCGAGTGAGTGAGTGAGCTCTGAGTTCCAAAGTGGCGGTGGATGGGAGTAAAATTTGAGGAGATCTAACAAATTTTTGAGAAATCGAGGGTAAAGTTAAAGGTTTACCACGTTCTTGACATTATTTTATTTGGTCTTAAAAGAATGAAAACATATGGGGCTTCAATGGTTCCACCCTGTACAATGTACATCATGGTTTTAGCTTTTAAGGCAACTCTGGAAATTTTCTTTTTCCTTGTCTTGCCTAAATAAACAAAGTCATCTTTTTTCTTCTTTTCTGTTTAAAGATGTTGACCAAATGTTTAATCAAATCCTACTAGACTTTTGAGAAGGGGGCTGCTCTAGACACCAGAAAAATTGGTCTGGACACCGGTTTATACAGCCTGTATAGGACAATACGGGCTGTATAAGCTGGTCAACGCAATAAATGTTAAATTATACGATCCGTATATAACAATACGGGCTGTATTGGACCGGTGTTCGAAAAAAAAATTGACAGATGGGGAATGTTTGACCTGTCAGATGTAAATGATAGTTTGGTACGAGGTAAGTCATACGACCTGTATTACATCATACAGGTCGTATAAGTTCCAATCATTTGCAATCATTAGCCCCTCATCATTTGTTGCAATCATTAGTAGTCAATGTTATACGACCTGTATCGAGCTATACATGTTGGTTAGGGTTTTTTCTGAGTTGTAATTAATGCTGAGAGAGTGTAATACGACCCGTATCATGCTATACAGGTCGTATGTTTGGGTGTCCAGAAAATTTATTTGGGTGTCTAGAGAAAGGGGCTTTGAGAATTCATACCTTTTCTTTTTGTTTTTAATATATGATTAAATGTTTAAATTTATAAAAGTTTGAGCTAATAAAGTTTGAGCTAATTAAATGCAAGTTAAAGCCAGAGTGTACACATATTCTTAAGCATTGTATTATCTTTCGCTCAATTGTTTAACCATTATACAAATTAAATTATTGGAGATATTAAATATAATGTGTCTCAATTTTTAGCAACAAGTTCCAATAAAATATTGCAACTCTTGTCGTCTAAAATGTTCTTACTATTGAACAAAACGTTTTTGTCTACTCATTTTGATGCATGTATCCCGTTCACATATTAGACACTTATTTTCATATTATTCATATACAAAAACAACTCCCTAACTAATTTGATATCATCGTACATGTACATGTGGTGGTAAATTGAAGCCCAAACTTTCGACACATATTTAAGTTTGTTAAAAAGAACAAGTGCATTTGGAACATTTTCAACTAAGATAAGTGTATTTCACCAGTTTCCATCAAGTGCGGTGAAAACTTGTGAAGTGGCACGTGTAGGGATTGGTTTTGAACGGGTACTAGTAATCACGGCCTCATACTAGGTGTAAAAATACTATCTCATGCTCATTCACATACCCGTATTTAGTTATCAAGTGATTCAATTTGTATCAGATGTTTTTATTAACTTATTAAAAATTACCATTTAGGATTTCAAAAACACATTTCATAGCATTTTAAATTTTTATATAACTTCATTACTTGAGGAAGTTAGAAATATAAAATATGAAAGAAAGAGACAAAATGATAAGACAAAATAGTTAGTAGTTAAGATTATAATGAAAGAAATAGAAAAAGTAATAAAAAATAATATATAGATAAAGATAAGGAATATGGGAGTTTTTTAGAAAATAAAAGTTAAATTAAAAAAATGATAATTTTAAATTAAATTTAAAAAATGATAATTTTAAGTTAAATTATAAGGATAAGATAAAAAATGGTATAAAAAAATTGAACTTTCAATTCAATGCAAGGTACTATTCCCCACAATTTAAACTTTCTTAATAGTATAATGCCCATAAAATGAAGCCAGATGATATCAACAAAGAAGAAAAAAAACAGGGCAACAATGAAATTTTATATATATTTTTTCAATGCATAAAACCTTTCATTTTTAAAATATACGAGTAAAAGACCCGCGCGTTGCGGCGGGTTGATTGTTTTTTGTCAACGCACATTACACACATTAAAGTCATTACATAAAACATGAAACATCGTGAAGTCGTTTTGAAAACATTAACGGAAGTTAACTGAACTCAAGTAAGAAACCAAACATGTATACATTACATAAGATAGTTCAACAATTAACCAATATTCATGAATTACCAAAGACCACACAACTCAAGTAAATATAATCAAGTACACAACCATCACACATAAACCTTCACACCCCTAAAGCATCGCATTATGAAAAGAAATTAACTCAAATCCCAATTTTATAAACATAAATTAAATAGACCTAATACTCTGAAATCAAATGGAATGATAAATACCTAAAGAAATAGGACTAATTCTTAGAAATGCCAACGGTAGAAAAACAAAAAACACAGCCGATTGAATAAAAAATAAGTCAGAAGATGAAATAAACAAAGTATTAGAAGAGCCTCAAAAAATGTATCCCATTACATTAAAAGTAAGCACACAACGCAAAACGGATACATGCAGAACATAACATTAAAGAAAATCAAAAATCGCAAATCTAAAAACCCCTAAAACACGAAATTAAACATCTGAAGCATAAAACAACATTAATCAAAGAAATATTAGATAATTACACACATTAGACTTTGAATCTATTCGAGGAAAGCAAAGAAATTGTTCTTAGTAAAACCGTAACTCAATAAATTGAAAGTACCTTGCACTGAACATAGAAGACGAAACTCGGAGGAAATCCTAAAGGCCTAAACCCTGCATAAATCCAAGATCAGAAGAGATTTAGAAAATCGTTTGACGATGTCAATCTGAGAAATTTGAAATACGAATATATAAAGAAGAAAGTAACTTGTTCACACTTTGAATGCTACTCCATTATACATACCAGAAATAGAGAATTAGAAATTAAAAATAAAGCTCAAATAGGTAGCAGACATTTGAACAAACAGTTGTGTTAAAAAACAAAAGAGCACAAAAGTGTGAACACTACTACTTGATTTTGAATCTGTTATGAATTTGAATACCATAAGCAAAAGTTAAGAACATAATTAACTTCAACAACGAAATAGTGGCTGTTATACACATGCAAAGAAAAAGAGAAAAGAAAGTCATCAGAAACTTAGAAAATTAACATAAAAACTCACCGGATGTAGAACCAAAGACGACGGAGACGATACCTGGGGAGATTGAACACGCAACAGAGAAATTGGGAAGAAAAGTAAATATGAACAAACACAATTCAGCAAGTTAGACAAACATAAGAACAAACAATTCATCGAACACCTTATGTGCATGATAAGAGATAAAAAATTAATGACCAAAAAGAATGTAAACAACAAAACACAGACTCGGTGAATCAAAAATAGAAAACTTAATGAAATCATACACATGCATTCAGAATGAACGCTAGATCCAGAAACCTAACATCATCTCGATTGAAGATCCAACAATTAAAAACAAAAAAAAATTAATAAATGGTAGACATACCTACAGAATCAACAACAGACAGAAACCTAGCTTTGATGACTCTCTAGATGACTGCCGTCGCTCGCCGATGATCGTATCCTTCTGAAACTGAAACTGAAAACCATAGATCGTCGATGACTGCCGCCGACTGGAGAAACAATCGCCGCCGCCGCTCACCGATGATCGTATCCGCCGTCTTCAGGAACTCGCCGCCGCTCACGGATGATCGTCTTTGCCGTCTTCAGGAGCTCTATATATCTCTAATTCCCCCCTCCTTTTAGAGAATTTGATGGATGATGTTTAGGTTTTGTGATGGATGGAAGAAAAGTCTGAGAGAGAGAAATACTGGATATGTCATATGTGTGAATGTGTGAGAGAGAGCATACATAAACTATGGGTAAAGTTGGTGGAAAAGTTAAACTGTGGGTAAAGTTAGTAGAAAAGTTGGATACGTGTGCTTCTAACAGTACTAACGTGGCAAATTGAAAAAAACATGTCAAGATATGTGAATGTCCCTCACCGCCTTTCATATCCATAGAAAACAATACATCTGTACGGAATAGTGAATTTGCAGTGTACAACTCAGCCGTGGATTTTGATATATAAGGAAATTACTTTTCAATGAATACAACTTTGTAATGATATTAAATTTATTAATTAAAAAATTCAAATTTCTAGAAAAAATCTCTAGCCCAACCTTAAAACCCTGGATCACTTGGTCACATATATTGTGATCTAAAGACACAAATTATCAATTATGTAGACACAAATTATCAATTATGTACACTCAAACCTTATGGAATCGATCATACTCGTAACAAACAAACAATAACGTCTGAAAGAGTACGAGACGAGTGCAAACGTTACCTCTGCCCCATCAGATAAAGATACAACAATCAATCATAAACATATTGAATCAAATCCATATGCTACAGAACCAGAAATTCCTATATTCTCCTTCCTGTTCCCAATTTCCAGCCTAGAAAACTTACATTACTTCATATATTTATGAAGAAACTTGCGATGGAAGTCACTGCGAATGGTGTCGTTAATAAAACGCTTTGGAGCCTTGGTTTCTCCACGAGCTTGGTTCTTAAAAACCACGTCATCGTCCCACCTGCAAAATTCACATCGAACGGAAAAGGATATCAAATGAGGCGTCAAAATTGGCAGCTAGGGCGTGCTATCTTGGATAACAGGATTTTGGTAACTTGTGGGCCGGCCTATTTTTCTTGTAAATAACTAGTGTGTTAAATATGATTACAATTTACAAAAAAAAGACAAACACCACGAATATAGAACAAATATTACGCTTTCTCCCTATTTTAACAAACCAATTTCAGATTAGGTATGTAACAGAAACAAACTTACATTTTATTACCGATATGAGGATCTATTGTAGCTATAAACGACCAGTTCAACGGCTAGGTGGTCATTTCTTTTTGCTGAAAATTTAAAAAAAAAAAAAATTGCATCTTGTTTGTCATTGGCATATATAATCGTATGCTACGTGGCAATTAATAATTTTCAAAACCAGTCTTTCAAAGTTGTAAAATAATGTTTTCTAACATACGCACATTTTATATTTGGTGGATAGCATGACATCAACCAGTGCCACATCAGCACCAATTTACAGGTAAAATCAGTTAAAATGAGATTGATTGCTAAAATCGAGAATAAACTGAAACGCGGCTTCTGTTTGACACCTTATTCAAAGTTAGTAGCTAAAATCAGTACAAGGTGTGAAGTTCATTTCTATTTCCAGTAGTTTGCCCTTACAAATAATATTACTAAACAAAATGCTTAACAAAATTATTTGGAAAGTTTTATGCATTATAATACACGTCGGACAAAAAAAAATTACAAAAAATAAAATAAAATAATAGGTAGGTTAACTTGAAACACGATCAAAACAGGTAATTTTTGGTACGTGTGGAACCATGTTAAGTTGTTAACTTGAAACACTTGTCGTAAATTTTGAATATTTCTATGATAAATAGTGTCAAATACGATTAAGAAAATGATTTAATTTCAACAAATTCAATGTTTTGAACAAAATTACTTAAAAAGTAAAAATTAATGCCAGTCATTTTTATTTTACATGTTTGCCCCGTTAGAGATAAAGCATGCCCCAACCCAAACCACATGCATAAGTAAAATGAGTTGAAACCTCCACTTGCAGACATGAATAGAGGTAACTAACCGTCGCTTTACACTAAAAGATGTAGTGTTATTAAGCAATGGATTTCCTCGTATTGTTTCTGCCTCCTTAAGTTTAAGTTCCTCTTCTCGCTCTTCACGTTCCTGTAAAAATAATCTTTTAATTAATCCTTCCTCCAAGTTCAAATTCTTACTTCAACCCTTTCCTACCCTCAACCAAGAAACATAAAATGTTAAAAAGCCCAAAAGGTGGCATCAGCAAAGACAAGAAGGGCAGGTCAGACGGGTTAGGTAAAAGTGTAAAAAACAGGTTCTTGCTGCAAGGTTTATATCTACGCCGGGTCAAACTGGTCGGGTTGGCCCACAAACTCGATTCTTTTTCATTTTACAGTAAATTAAGGGGTCTGCTAAACATAGCCTTTAAGACTTGTATCTAACACCTGATTTTATAACCGTTTTTATGCGGTTAGTTGTTAATGGTTGAAAAGGTAACATAGTGAGAAATAACCTCTTTGAGATGTTCGTATTGCTTGGCTGTTTATGATTAAAAAATTCTGTTTTCTATTTCAAAGAAGTTCAAAATTAGTTGTTAGCCATAGCCCTATATGCTGTTTATCAGAACCCAATATATATTGTATTAACTTTGATCCCAAAAACAATATTATTACACTAATAATCCAAATATATAAATAAATGAAAAACAGGAAGTTGTATGCATTAAGAACAGACTTTAGACCAGGGTTTTAGAACTGTGCGCTCTGTGAGGCACAGTGCTTACAAAAGGCACGCAAGCTGCACAGAAAAGCGGCATGGTGTGTGGTCTTGAGGCACGCTTCTCGTACGGGGTAAGGTTTTGTGCATCAAGATGTTGTACATATCGCTTTTTAGGTTGTATAGGTAGCTAATGTGTATATTAAACCATATATAAAGCTTATTATGTCTATGTTATGGGTGTGTGACGCTAGAAACCTATGAAAAATATAAATAAAAAACATATATAAATAAACTGCACTATGCGAATGAAAAGCGAAACTTAGAGCCCTACCGCTTCAGTGCGCCCTGCACTTTTTAAAACCTAGCTTTAGAAGACTTCCAACCGTCCCGAATCATTCAACCCATTAGAGATGTTCACCTTTTAGCTAATTTTTTTAATTTGGCCGAAACATGAAACACAAACCAGATGGACCCATTGTCCCATTTGGGTCAAAATTGTCACATACTCACATAGGACTCTCCTAGGCCATAAAGACTCAAAAGTAAACAAAATGCAATTCTTTGGGAAGTAAACTTACTTGGCGCCGTTTCTCCTCTGCCCTTTCCTTTCTTATTATTTCAAGCTCTGCCATAAGTGCTTCTTCATCATCCTCATCATCATCATCTTCATCACTAAACATAGAACAGAGTCATAAACAACATAAAATATTTTAAAAAATTGGGTTATTTGAAATAACTAAAACAGCTAGACATTAAGTTGATCATTCTAAAAAGAAGTTTGGGGTATCTCTGTCTTTATAATGATGTTGAACAGAGTCATAAACAACATAAAATATTTTAAAAAATTGGGTTATTTGAAATAACTAAAACAACTAGACATTAAGTCGATCATTCTAAAAAGAAGTTTGGGGTATCTCTGTCTTTATAATGATGTTACTACGATATGTGAACCAAACGTCTCTTAGTTATACAAAACCCTTTAAGCACTATTTTCAACCATAAAAGCATTTATGACTTTATGCACATTGAAATTCTTTACAAGGCGATAACATGGATAAAGTCAGATAGTGTGCACAGACTACTATAAATAGATTATAAGAAAGAAACAACCAGTAACATAATCACACCATTGGATGTAAAAAAGTTCGTTGATCCTAGAGGTGACAATTTCAACACATTTTACTGTGAATGAGTAGCTTCAAGTTATGTTTTATTCCTTACAGGTCAAACTGCTAAAGTCAAAAAACTTGGCTAAAAAGAAGAACAGTCCAAAAGGGCCAAAAGTTGGCTGAAGTGTATTTTAAATGCTTAAAACATCCTATATCATACTGCCTCTATGATCATTCCAGAAGTCTCAAAACAATCATCCAGTTTTAAGAACCTAGAATTATTAGTTACTAATTTTCCCATTCTACCCTTAGTCACCTTTATCATAAGTATAGCAAGCCAGTGGTATCTAATTTACATGAATATTAAGGTAGATTGGCATTCTATTAACCACAAATGCACTACATATCCTAAAAAAAAGTTGTAGATAGTATAATTTTTGTAATCATGTTTGACACTAATTATTGACTAGAAGTTAGAAACTGCAGAGGAAAAGTGTTTAGGGTCAACCATACCAGCCCAAACAAAACAAAATTGCAAATTTTGACCTCAACCCACTTTTCCTCATCTAGATAATCCACTAGGGAAAAGGTGATGTGTCATGCATAATAGATTTCAATCATTAAAAGTTTAAAGTAATCAAAACAGTATCACAGATGAATCATCAGCGTCTGCACCGCGAGAAAAGATACCTGTCATCATCACTTTTGTCAACCTCATCAGCATCATCAGCGTCTGCACTTCGAGGAAAGATACGATCCTCCACTTCTCTCCTTGAACCTAAATCAATAATAATTCACCTTTTAGATTAAAGTTTTGCACAATACAAGACAAATATCAGTAAACCCTAAAAGCAATCAATAATAATATAATATCAAGCTCTTATAGATGATAGTAACCTTCTAGTAGATGATGACCACCTTTTCTACGATCTCTGTCTTCTACAATCATACACAATCAGTTAATAAAGGTCTAATTTCTTGCAGATCGCCACTTCAAAATTACAAATAAAGATAAAAGTAATTTATTAAAATTACCATTATAACCCTTGTCTTTAGATGAAAAGTGTCTACGTTCACGCTCCTCTAACTCCTCTTTGAGGTCTCTCCTTTCTAATTCTTCAAGGGTGTCTTGACCCTCTTTTCTATAGTAATAAGCACCAATCAACTTTTAAAAATAGCAACATTGACACAACATCTAATGAGATAAAGATCACAGGGTGTATTAAGTTACTTGATTAGGAATAAATTTTACTTAGCCATGTATGAATGCATGATTAGTTTGTTATCCATACAACTTCGTCCAGAATGTTAATTGTGGTATATACTCATAAAGTCATAATATAAACAGCAGTACACTAAGATTGGTGAATGAGAACTTCTCTCGGTATTCTTTCCTAATATTCGACTCTCTTACGATTTCCCTATCGTGTCTTGATGTTCACCAATTCTACCTTCATTATAAAGATCTCCATAAAAAAAATGACTACCAGTCTACCACTCTCGGTTTTCGACCCAACCTAAATGAAAATATTGCCAAAAACCAAACGGCTCGTGGCCTAGCAGTTCATGGCATGCAGTTAATACGTTTCTCGGTCCACAAGTGGTTGAGAGTTCTAGTCGGACATTGGTCTAGATTTAGGAGTAGTTTTAGAGGATGCATCGTTCCAAGAAAAGAGAAACTATTGCCAAAGGCCCAAAAGCTACCTGTTGCCCAACAAAAAGTAATATCTAGTGTGTTGTATCTATAATAAGCTAAATTCCATGGCTCTAAACTAAACTAAAAGGATACTTCAAAGAAATCTGCCTCAAAAGGGTCAAACAGACGAACAGTTAGTATCAAACTTAGGTTATCCTCTGTAATAAGATCCTCCCATCAAGGTCAATTCTGTAATTTCCAACTTTTCAGCTTCAGAACTTGCACAATCACATTCTGATTACTAAATTTGTGTTTATACATTCCGATATCAATTTGATCTTCATAAATTTCTTTTAGGTCTATATTCATAAGTAGGATAAAATTACAAAATTGAGAGAGAGAAGACAAAGAGAATTAATTAACCTAGGTTTCAGAGTCGTGTGAGAAGCAATATCTCTCGAGGAATACTTCTGAGAAGGACCAAAAATTCGCGTTCCGCCTTGTTCATTACCACCTTTAGCAGGTGCCCAAGTCGGTCTAGCAGCGGTCGTCATAATTTATCGAGATTGTTTCCGAAATAACCTTTCGATTCAGCCGAGAAGACGATCGATTACAACGGTGCGTTCTTCCTTCTTCGAGATTGAAAAGGATATGTAGCACAGCCCTAAAAGTATAATAAGCTGAGATGAAGAAGATAAACGAATGAATCAAAGAGACTGATGATGCTAACCGACTGGACTAGAAATTGAAGGGCTAGGGTTTTACCGTTATACGGTTATGTTCTACGATGCTCCGGCCGTTACTCCTTCGTTTCTTTCTTAGTTTTTTTTAAAGCATTTGTTTTTTAACCGCGATAATGGACCCGAAAAGTATTTATTTTTAAAGTTATATGTTCGATAGTGTTCAGTTGTAGATATAAAGCATTTGTTTTTTAACCGTTTTCTATTCTGGAGATTCGGAACGCGGTGCGGATGTGCGGTAATGAAAAGGCCCGGGGTCCGATGGTTTTAACTTTGCCTTTATAAAAAAAATTGGGACCTCCTTGAATCTGACTTTGGTAATGTTCTTAATCATTTTCATTCGGAGGGCAAGAATGGGATGAGGTGCGGGTCGTCTTTCATCCATCTCATTCCTAAGGTGGATGATTTGTTGTCGTTTTGTGATTACCGGCCTACTAGTCTTGTGGGTTGTATCCAAATGGTGATTCCCAGGGTCTTGACTAATCGGCTTAAGAGTGTTTTTAATAAGGTCATCTCGGAGACACAAATGAGATTCCTCGCCAATAGAAACATTATTGATGGGCCCCTTATCCTTAATGAGTTGGTGTCTTGGGCGAAGAAGACCAAAAATCCTATGATGCTCTTCAAGATCGATTTTGAGAAAGCTTTTGACTCTATTAATTGGGACTTCCTTGACGACATTCTTCGCCAAATGGATTTTCCCCCTCTTTTGAGACTTTGGGTTAGAGGTTGCCTTAATGCCTCTCGGGCCTCGGTTCTTATTAATGGCTCTCCTACGTTTGAATTGCAATGCTTTCGGGGGGTTAGACAAGGCGACCCGCTCTCTCTGTTTCTTTTCATAATTGCCATGGAGGCTTTCCACAACTTGATTGACAAGGCTTTAGGCTTGGGCATTTTTCATGGTGTTCGTCTCCCCCATTCGGATACCACTATTTCCCATTTAATTTACGACGATGATGCCATTGTTGTTGGTGAATGGTCTTGTCTCAATTTCGCTAATTTGCTTCGCCTTCTTAGAGGCTTTTTTCTTGTTTCCGTGCTCAAGGTTAACATTAATAAATTTGGGCTTTTTGGTATTAATGTCCCGCCTGATGATGTTAAGGTTGTTGCTGATTTGTGCGGGTGTAAAGGAGGAGACTTTCCTTAAAATACTTGGGGCTCATAGTGGGGAATAACATGAATCGGATTAATGCTTGGAGATTGGTTGTGGATGTTTTTCGGGCTAGACTCTCTCGTTGGAAAATCAGATTAATGGATTTTCCCCTCAAACGCTGCATTTTGCTTTCAAACACAAACGTACTTTAAAGGCAACTACCAGATGCTAACTGCCTGTACGAGGAAGATGCTTTGAAATGCTGCATTTTGTCATGTATGCCGTATTTTGACGCTTTTTTTGTCGTGTTGTTAAATGCCCGACGATTTTGTTGACGATTCTTCTTCCGACCCGACGTGGGTTCTAGAATCAAACCGGGTAACTATTTAGTTTCTTCAACTATTTTGTTTATTTATTTATCTTAAAATAGTAATGTTTTGTGTTTCTTGTGGAGTATGATGGCTTTCAATCATCTACCAAATGACCACTATATATATAAGTATATATATATAAAAAAACAAAATGCCACATTTAGCACAAGATGCGGCGATGTCGTATTTAGGACAAGATGTGGCCTTTTAACTAAAACAAAATATTTAAAATGCCGCATTTGGGACAAGATGCCGCATCTTAGTTCCGACAGTAAGTACTATCACTTTGACTTTTGTACTATGTACTTTTTGTTTGGAACTAAAATGCCCCATTTAGGACAAGATGCTGCATTTTGGATGGTGTGGATAGAATGTTCGTCAACAATTAATTAGGTTAAGGTGGATGGGGACGGCATCAACATATAAAAAGGGGGAGGTCGATCGCAAAGAAAAGTCATCTTGTACTTGTGAAGTTGGAGTTCGACGCTGCAACAACAATTCGAAGTTTTGTTTTGCTTTGGAGTTTTAAAGGACATCAATTTTAGTTTTTTCTTTTTTTGTTTCTAAGTTTTTATGTATCGCTTTTTAACTTTAATTGATTTAGCGATCATGTCGAGCTAAACAACTCTTAATTCAAACATTAGGGTTTCATGTCTTGGTTCTTTACTCTAAATGTCACACCTCGCCCGACCCGTGGGCCCAAGGTGCAACGGGTCATGGAATCAAAGTCAGGGTCACAACAAATGACTACAAAACAGGCAATCTATTACAACCAACCAAAGTCAAATTACATGCTATAAAATAATGTAGTGCGTCTAAAAGTATTGATACAACTTAATAACCAAAAGATATGACTTAAAGACATAACGCCTCAAGGCATAACGCTATAAAGTCTCCAAAAGTTCGATAAGGGAAACTAAATTCCATCTTAGCCAAAATGAACATTCCTAACTCAGGCTCCAATGCAGCAAATCTATTGACCTGAGAATGAAATGCTCAAAAGGCCAACACAAAGTTGGTGAGAACACGACTTTATTCAAAAGACACGTATGTAAAATCATTTTCATAAGCAAACCAAAAGGTTTGTGTTTTCTAGGACCATAAGATTTTCATGCTCGACCATTGTTACACAAATTATAGCAATACAATTACTATTACCATGAGCTCCTGTAACCGAAAATTGACTACATAACAAGGCTGCCCCATCCAATGCTTTGTCACCGAACATAGTAATACACATATGAACAAATATGCACCCGTTGACAATATGGTCAATTGTCACACCCCGCCCTGCCAGGCGCGAGGGAGAGGAGAGTGGGACTGACCACCCGTATCAGAACATGCGGAAGCAAACCGGTAGATGCAATTTCACAAGGTCAACACACACAAACGGACGACCCGTCCAATACAAAATCAAATACAAACCATTATGGACTTAATATGTTAAGTCTTAAGTAATACACATCAGTCTACGCCCAGGCAGAACATAAGGCTACCAACACAGTCAAAGGAAAAGACAACAATAACAAAGGATAGTCATGACGGGGAACAAATCCCAAAATCAACCAAATCAACCTCAATGGGTACAAAACCCAACTCGTCCCTAACATCCAAACTTAACATCCACCCAAATCTTTACATACCTGCACATGAACCAAAAATACGTCAACAACAAAAGTTGTTGGTGAGTCGTAGCGCGTTTGACTCAAATCCAAGTTTCCACAAATCAAGTAACAATATCGCGCCTCTTATAATTTCCTATGGTTAAACCAACACTCTGAGGGTACGATCCTACGGCCACACACCTCCCTTTGTGGACTAGACATATACGTCATCACCCGACCCTTAATGGATCCAACAAATGGGTATGAGACACCTTGATCTACCTCTACAGCTGTATTGGTGCAATATATGTCTTTGTGGCCTAACACTAAGGCCCAAATTATCCATACTAATCAACATGAACGTATCGTAACATGCGAGTTTAAATTTATAACACGGTAACAAATACCTATGCACAGTAACAAACAAACAAGCAATAGTTTGACATGATTCATGTACACCCCAAAATGTAAAAAAGTTAAAGTAGGGGAAAAGCTATCAACTCACTGATGAACAAGCGGTGGATCAACCAAACGTCACATGGCACGAGAATCCAAACGTCCAAGTGTGTCACAGTGGCAAGTATATTATAATGATATATGTGTAATTATCCGCAACTATAAACGCTTAGGCAATTTGTAACAACAATAACTAAACAAACGGGAGGTTTAACAACACTCCCGGGAACATACCGAGCAGACAACAAACACCCGACGAGATCATAGGGCCCTAACCGGGAAGTAAAATATCATTAGAGAAAACCATTATGCCCATACTCGTATAAATAATTAAACCGGGTCGCTCATATTTCTCAAGTCTCAAAACAAACAAAATCACTAATTCTGGTCACGTGGTCGATGTGGGCCTCAATGGGTTACTGGCCAAGCGATGCACCCCGCATCAGGTCAGAAGTACCCGGCTGATTTCTAGGGGTGATGCGGGCTGCGACAGGGTCATCCGAAGGCGATGCACCCCGCAATGACTATTTTGTCTTTAAGTGACTTTTTTCCCATTTTGCATTTTTAGCTCGTTTTGACAAAGGGGTTTCGTTCCCAAAACTTCCAGAAGCTAAAACTTAAATTTTAAGGATCCGAGGCCGTGCCAAATCAATGTTACAAGTCCCGGTTTGATCTGAATTTATCCAAAGCTAAAAATAAGCGGGTTCTAACCAAAACCAAGATGTCCAAATTATTGGTTTCCACTCTAGGACTGATAATAACTCAGATTTTAAGGCCTCTAGCCACTGACATGTCCAGGTGTTGTAGGTCCTGAAAAACTCCTGAACACGATATTTTAATCACAAACGAGTGCGGAATCCTCGTTTATGATTGATTCAAGATAGAGAAGAGAAGAAACACGCAGAAAACGATGATTAAACGATAAAAACTTGATTTCTTGCACACAAGAAAACTTGTCGGGTACAAATACAAGAAAATCGTAAACTGCACTCTCTCTCTAGCTCGAGATTACGATCATAAACACCTATGGCCTCCCTCCTTGGATCGTAAACTAGCATGGTCAAATGAGGAGGTCACAAGGGGTTTATATAGGATCCCTAATGGGTTTACTATTGGGCCCCTTGTGGATCATAAACCCAATAGTAAACCCAAGCCCAATCATAAACTAGCCTAAATACAATAAACAAACTAGCCTATGATCATAATTAAACCCTCTAAGCCCAACCCAACTTATTTAATATTACAAGCCTCATAATCTAGCCTCTACAATCTTCCCCTAGGCTTGTGATATTAAACGTCTTCAATCTTTGAAATTCTTCTTCTTGGCTGGCTGGCAAAGACGTTGATGAAGATTCTTTCCGCAGAAATCTTCAATGGGTTTCATGACGGGCACTTGGGACTTCCTCTTGATCAGCATCAGCTTGAACTTCTTGAAATGAACAAGCAATGAAATGGAGGACTCTCATTGACTTGCTTCTTTGAAAGAAAATTGGTTCTTGCTGTATCTTCGGTAACTGTCTTGAATCTCCAAAACAATTAGAGGTTAAATTTTGAAAACCCCTAACTGTGAAGAACTTGATTGTTGAACTTGGATCTTCATGATCTCTGACTGCTCTCTGTATCATTTTCTTTTTCAAAGAATTGAATTGAGATCTTCAGCTTCCCCTAAACATGTGAGCAATTTCTTTGAAAAACTTTTGAAGCTTTTGGATACTTGTAAGGATACCAACAACTTCCCCTGAACAGTTGCTTTTCAGATGGAAGTCTTGTCCGGTTGGTTCTTTAACTTGAGCAGCAGCAACATCTTTCTATCATCAACCTGTCTGACACACATTTGAAAAAATATACACTACCAGACATGTGATGACTGGTCTTTGGGTTAGGAGGTAATTATCATCTGTTCAGTTGATTCAAATTAACATAATTTTAACCAAAAACCCTAATATAGATTACGGGTTTTCTATAAAACTTCCCCTGAACCCAAAGACCTCTAAAGACTTCCCCTTAGCTGATTACTTCCCCTCAGCTAAGGACTTCCCCTGAGATAATACATATTATCCTCGAGTTCCCTTCGGATACTATGTATTATGGAAGTCTTTTCGGATAATAAGTATCATCCTCGAGTTCCCTTCGGACAATACTTATTATCCCCTCTCCTTCCCCTAAAAATTTGTCAAGATCTGACGGAGGAAGTCTTTTCCATTAGATAATAAGTATCATCCTCGAGTTCCCTTCGGATAATACTTATTATCCCATACTCCTTCCCCTAAAAATTTGGCAAGATCTGTCGGGGGCATATTGTCATGCATTGAAGCCCATGAAAAACATATTTTGACTTCTCAAGTCGACCTGGCCAAGACGAAAACACATAAAAAGGAACTTAACGACTCACACACGAAAGATAAAAATAAACAACTACTTACCAATATAAAACATGAGAAAGTTTACAAGGGATCAAACCATATGAATCTGACTGAGGAACCCTTTTCAGCTTCGGTTACTCGACTAGTCCAGGTGATTGCCGGTATGTTTGTCCGCTTTAAACCCAAACCCGTTTAATCCCAACCGAATGCGTCATGCTTAATATAGTACAATATTACCGTCATGTTTAATTGTCCCCACACCCAAGCGTACACAGCAAAACCTACCCAACCTCAGAGTTTATTGAGGATTTACAAACCCCCAACTTGAGGAACCATGCATCACCGCTATGACTACCACTTATTTTCATTAACCATCAGTTGGTGATCAGGTCGGCCGCTAAGCACGCAAAGAAGACCAACTGAGTGATTATTTATTCTCTTTTCTTTTTCATTTTCTTTTTCTTTTCTTTTTCTTTTTCCTTTCTTTTTCATTTTCTTTTGCTCTGTGGTGTTGTCAAGATAGCATAAACATGGCGTGTGAGAGAGTGAATACTAGGTATAATTACCACTCTCAACCCGTTTTTGTCGGGACTCAGTCTTTTAAACTATGCAACCTAGGATGGGAAGCTAAACATATATATCTTTTAAGTTCACTGCACTTTCATTGGAGGTCATAAGTTTAGGTCGAGCCTACCGAGCATATCACCGTGGAGCTTGCCTTTCACTTCCGCCTTACGCGTGTCAGCCATCTCTAACCCGAACATTCATTTGACTTCCCCTAAACTTCTCAAAAACAAGAAACAATTAAAAATTGAAAAGCACACTATTTTTGAGGGGTCAACATTTTCATCTTCTTTACATTTCTTCCCCTTGCTTTTTGATTTTTAATGTCACAATTTTGTGAGCATCATCATTTTTTTTTATTTTTTATTTTTTTTAACAAAATAAAACACACAAACACACAAACAATTTAAATGACTTTACACACATCTGGCCAAGCTAACTTTCAAAGTATTGATTTGAAAATTTTTAGAAAATAGGGTTTCATGACATGCACACTTCATTGCATTTGTAACGCTTCATTCACACAACCAAGTTAAGAACAGTACCTTTCGTGCTGAATTTTACCTTTTACCTCTCAATGAGACATACCTTCCATTTATAGATTACTTGACATAACATGAAGATACGTCTCCTAAACTGTGCCTGGAACAATCACTTATCAACAAACAAATTAGTAATAAAAACGTTAGTGATAATCCTCCTTGATCGTTCCTGCACAGAGTGAGAGATTAGTTAGCCATTGGTACCCATGCCATTGTTTTTCTGGGTACACCTGAGGAATCAATGAAAGATACCTCTTGTAAGAACATCCCCTTTGAAAAATCAGGAAGTTGGGATGATTCGGTTGTAGCTGCCTTGACTTTTGGTTTCCAAATTCCAGGTGATTTAACATTTGTTTTAGTCACTTTTGGAGTTGTGACCTTAGGTATTTCAACCTTCTTCATTTTAGATTCACTTTTCAAAACAGTTTTTGTTTTAGTCACCTTTTGATTTGTGACTTTAGGTATTTCAACCTTCTGCATTTTAGAAATATTTTTCAAAACAGTTTTAGTTACCTTGGGAGGGGTAACTTTGGTTTTTTCAAGTTTTGATTGCTTTGAAAATGGTTTGATCACCTTTTTCTGAAAATTTTGGTAACTTGGAAAGCTGTTGTTTTGATTTAAAGATTTTCTTTCAGCTTTGGCAGCACCCCAATGTTGATCAGAGGGTTTAACCTTGGGAGTAACAGTCTTCATTGCCTTAGGTTTCTGCACCATCATCGGCTTAGACTTCACAGACTCCTGAGATGAAACCCTTTGACTTTTCGGAAAATAGGGTTCATAGGGGCGATACAGACAGTTCCTAGCAATATGACCAGCAATGCCACAATTAAAGCAAGTCTGCTTCTTTAGATAGAAGTCAGACGTATACCCATTTGACTTTGGTGGCTGATATGGAGCTGGTTTGCTCTGTGTCTGCTTCTTTGGTTTGACTTCAGCTTCAGATTTGACTTTCTGCTGGTTTGTCGAAGCCTGTGTCGAACCTGTCTTTACTATCTTTGTGCTTCCTTGATTCTTTGACGTTGAAGCACCATCCTTGCAATTACAACAGCAACTGCATGATCCAACTGAAGAAATGGGAGACACAGCCACACTTTTCATCTTATCATTCTTCACCACAGTTGTTGGCTTCACACTCGGATGCTTGATGGTGATCTTTGGCTTCTCAACTTTAGCTTCACCGATCACTCCATCAGTTATTCCCTTGAACTTGGAGGAGAAGGATGGTAAGTCATACCCAACATCTGGTTCTTGGTCAAACATAGATCCAGATGTCATAAAGATCTTTCCCCCAGGCCGTGTCGTCAAGATCACCTTTTCCCTTTTGACTTCGTCAATTACTTTGAAGCATGGGGTTTCAATTTTAGGGTATGGTTTCAACTCTACTCCAACATCATCAGACTTGGAATTATGACACCTGTTGTATTCTCGGCACTCAGCATCATTGTCTGATATATCTTTTACTTTCCCTTCACCATAAGTCATAATTGCTTCATTATCAATTTCTTCTTGAGTCAATGGTGTAGTTCCAACCAAGACACTGTCAATAGGAGGAGCAGCTTCTTTATAATCAGACTCGGTTCGTTCAACTTGATCCTCACTAAGAAGTATTCCTATAATGTCTCTGGGAACTGGTGGAGGAATAATGTTGTTTGCAGCCAAGGCCTTATCAGTCTTTTCTGATCCAAATCCAGGTGTGTGTTTCCCAACTTGACCAGTCACAACAGCATGTGACAATTCTTTTCCAGCATCGAGCATTCGCTGATTTCTTTCCTGATTGCAATCAAACTTGACTTGCAGCTCATCAAATTTTTGTTGCAGTTCATTTAGTTTCTGTGTAAGCTCAGATATCTCAAT
Source organism: Deinandra increscens subsp. villosa (assembly GCA_039602395.1). Classification (NCBI taxonomy): domain Eukaryota; kingdom Viridiplantae; phylum Streptophyta; class Magnoliopsida; order Asterales; family Asteraceae; genus Deinandra; species Deinandra increscens. The sequence continues at coordinate 104,507,088 of JBCNJP010000010.1, read as the reverse complement.
CCTAGCCCGATCATGTAAGATAGTCTTCTCCGTTGCTAGCTTCCGATATTTCTCAATGTCTAGTTTCTGAGCTTTTACCTTCTCCTCATTCTTTTCCCATCTACCCTTAAAAGAACTCCTCTCGCATTTTATCTCAAATAATTCTAATTGATAATTTTTACAAATTTGCCTAAGTCCAGGAATTATACGAGCACAAGTAGGATTGGGACATATCTCAGTATTGTCAATTTCAGCTTCAAAATCATCCTTGTTCTCAACCGAACTCATTTTCTTTCTTTAGATATGCAGCTTCTGAAAATCTTGAACAATCTGCAAAAACGGCAAAAGCGGCAAAAGTACTATTCAAAGAATAGTGTCAAAAACTTAAAACTGAAAAACGGAGGCCTTCGGAGTGGAATTTGGGGGTCCAAATGAGCTTCCCTGGACGTTAGTCTGGGGTAATTCTGGGGCTTGTTGTCACGAACGTCGTGTAAAAATTTGAGCTTCTAACTCCAAACGAGTCAAAAGTTACGCCCGTTTCCGTGAAAGTGTGAAATAGTGACTTTTTTTGCCGCAAATCCTGTTTCCGATCGTAAACCCTGTTTACGATCGTAATCACCTGTGGATCGTAAACACCTTCAGTCGTAAACACCTTAACCACCTTAAAATAATCGTAAACGTGATTACGATTAATGATTACGATCCCGGCGGTCGTAAACACCTTTTCCGATAAAAACAAAGTCGTAAACACCTATTTCCGATCTGAAAATGTCGTGAACACCCTTTACGATTCTGCAAAGTCGTAAACTCGAGTACAACCAACAAGTACAATCGTGAACAACTTTCTTCGGGTCGTAAACAGGCAATCTTCAACCAAAACCCAGAAATCTCAACAGATCTTCAACAGATTAGGTCGTAAACACGCTGAAAACCCAGAAAACACAGCTGATCTTCAACCAACTCAGTCGCAAACACACTAAAAACCCAGAAAAAGCTATCGTAAACTCCTGAAACTCGACGAACAGCAGCAGCTACGATCGTAAACTCCCTGAAACCTTCGAATCTTCAACAAAACTCGAACAAAAACTCAGCAAACCACTTGAATCTATATCGTGAGAGCCTCGAATCTAAGATTCTTGGCTCTGATACCAATTGTAGGTCCTGAAAAACTCCTGAACACGATATTTTAATCACAAACGAGTGCGGAATCCTCGTTTATGATTGATTCAAGATAGAGAAGAGAAGAAACACGAAGAAAACGATGATTAAACGATAAAAACTTGATCCTTGCACACAAGAAAACTTGTCGGGTACAAATACAAGAAAATCGTAAACTGCACTCTCTCTCTAGCTCGAGATTACGATCATAAACACCTATGGCCTCCCTCCTTGGATCGTAAACTAGCATGGTCAAATGAGGAGGTCACAAGGGGTTTATATAGGATCCCTAATGGGTTTACTATTGGGCCCCTTGTGGATCATAAACCCAATAGTAAACCCAAGCCCAATCATAAACTAGCCTAAATACAATAAACAAACTAGCCTATGATCATAATTAAACCCTCTAAGCCCAACCCAACTTATTTAATATTACAAGCCTCATAATCTAGCCTCTACAGGTGTGTATCAACCATTTCCAAAAGTACAACAAACTTGGTTTTCGGGTTTTAATACTAGAATCCAAGAAAAGGGGTTTCCACCCATAGGACCATTTCCTCCTCTTGTGACTTCTAGTCACTGAGATGGTAGGGTTTCACTGACCAAGTTCCCGATTCCCAAACTAAGCACAAAACAACAACATGCATGCATCAAAGACATATACCTTATGCACAACTTCTTGTACCAAGCGTTCCTAAGCGCGTTTTTCACTTCTCTAAGGTTCTTGATCACTCCAGAAGCTGAATCCACCCTTGCATGCATCATCCATACCAGAATTAGAGGTGGGTTTCCTCAAAAACATTATCTAAACCAAAAACCGAACACAAACTCACCTTGTTTCCCCACGAAATTGTTCCCACAAGCCTTAGATCACCATGGATCGGACATGCAACACCATCTAGAGCATCAACAACTACTGATCAGTAGATAACCCATAAGAAATCAAGCTTGAAATGGTGGAACAAAATGCTTACCCGAGTTTCGTGTGTCTCGAAAATGCCTTATCCTTGATCACCAAAGCTCCCACTGGCCGGACTTGAGCTCCACAGGGGTTGAGAGGATGAAATGAGAGAGTTTTCCCCAAGTTAAACCGTGCAAATGAGCAGAAATGGGGTAAAACTCGTTTTTTATAGACCTGGGATCGATGCGGGCTGCATCATATGCCTTAAAGTATACATGTTTTATAGCAAAATTCCTCTGCGTATTAGGTAAAATATGACTAACTATCACAAAGAAACAATGTCTTTGTCATCTTTGTAAGTTTTTCAGGTTTTACTGAGCCGAAATCACAAAAGGAAAGAAAAACACAAGAAAAGATAAACGAAGAAGCAACTTCTTGATCTCTGAAGCGACGCATGCCCCGTGTCTAACCAAGCACGGGCCATGCCCGTTCTCTAACTTAGCTCTATGTCGTGCCTCTGAATCAGTCTGCAGCACACGCCCCATGTGTCTGACTTAGCACGCCCCATGCCTGACGAAGCACGCCACGTGCCACTGATACCGTCGCATAAGAATCTGACACAACACGCCTCGTGCCTGGCGAAGCAGGGTCCGTGCCCCTAACAAGCCTTCTGGATGACTAACGACTCTTGCACGACACGCCCCGTGCTCCAAGAAACATGACCGTGTGACCAACTGACACACACGCCCTGTGCCTAACCAGGCAGGGGTCGTGCTCCCTTCCGGCTGGCCTATAAATAGAGGAGCTCCCTCCTCATTCTGACTTGCTCACTTTCTCCTCCCCTCTTCCACTAGTTTCATATTTTCGGTTGTGAGCCATTTGTTTTAGTGTTCTTGATCTACTCGTCAAAGATTGTAAGAACTTTTAACTTATGGTGATAATGAATTGTTATTTGTTTATGAGCCTTTCATTATCTATTAAGCATATCTTTAGACTAACACTTGTCAGCCTCAATCTTTCAAGTGTTAGTCAAATTCTTAAACTCGTTTGGGGATTTAGGGGATCTTTGGTGGGTTGATAAACTGTTATCATAACCTTACTTTAAGGTGTGTTTAATGACTTTATAAAAAACCCCTTTTTATTATAAGTATATTACTGATTTTCGAAACCAAGCGTGCTTCACGTATCACAGACCATTTGGGGAGTCGAAATCCCAAAGGCCGGACCCGTGACACACGTCCTATGCTACATGATATGTTCGAGGTCCTTATGTCTATGTAAGCAAACTCGGCTGACCACGCAGGTGCGGGCTAAAAGTATTTGGTTGGGAATGAGGGTTGGTAATATTTTGTCACTTCACGGGAACTGAGAGGTACGTGTTCGTGAACTTGGCTCTGGTCAGACGTACATTACGCGAGAGCGGTGTATGGAACTGGTCTTAGCCCCATTAAAAAGGTCATTTTTATAATAATATAATCCGGCATGCAGGGTTGTTCCCTGTTGGTTCATGATGGCGTGTCGAGTACAACAAGTTTGGCGGATTCAGGGACCCCGTAACTAAGTGGCATTACACCACTCCATTTGTCCACTGGTAGCACCTTCCCTCGGCATTCGTACTCCTCGCAGGCGATTAGCAGTTGGATGGTGAGTTAACCAAAGAGGGCCGAAAGGTGGTTGACCTTCTGCCAGTGAACAATCTTAAGGGAAGGGCATGAAACACGGGTTACCAACTTTACCAATGATAAGTCCCCCAAATGATATTATCTGCGACCGAGTTGATCAAGACACGCCTTTTTAGGATAGACATTTTATTTTACTATTTTTACATATTTTACTAACATCTTCACTTTAATGTTGGTCAGGTTAGACGTCAGTACGGGTGAAGTATCAAGAGCCCTCCTTTTCCTTTGTGTCTTTGATCGACCCCGATTCAACTTACCACTACTATACTGCTCCACGATGGGTGCACTTGCCTGTGATGTGGTGAAACAGTAGTTGTCGGTAAATCATGTTTTATAAATTTAAAAGCTTAACTGCTAAAAAGATGTCACAAAATAATGCTAAATTTTATATATACAGCACAACACACCAGCGATATGCCCCGCATTGCCATCAGGATAGTTCGCGGATCTTTTCCGGGTAGCGCATCTGACCCGGCGACCCGCCATGCGATGCGGGCTGCATTGCTTCAAAAGGAACATGATGCACCCCACATCACTCCAGAAAAAAATTCCCCTTTTATTTTTCTTGGAAAATCCAATCCGATTCTCGAGGTTTATCCAGGGATGTTACATCAATGGTTAGAGCGACTAACGGCTAGTGAGGGTGTCAACCCAAATAGATCTATTTACAACTTTCACACTTCCAAAACATGAATTTATCGGTCGGTACAAGATAGGGGACTTTACCGAGACATGTCTACTCATGTAATACGTAATAATTAATGTACCCGTGTCCAAAAAAGTTAATGGCATTCATTCTCCCTAAAAAGTGTTTAGAAACAGTTTAAAGGGGGGGGGGGGACGTGAAACTCACTTGATTCAACGGTTGTCACACCCTGATCACATGGTATTGGAGGCATGTGATGTCATGGGGACATAGTCTCAGTTATATTGAATGACCACTAAGTGCTTAAATAAAAACGTGTTGACATTTGAAAATAACAAGTCTTACAAAGCTACAACAAAGATAGAGTAGTAGGACAATGTTTTACAATCTCAAAAGTACATAAGTTAAGATTTAGAAACATGACAACCACAACGACGGTTATACAAATTAATCTTTAAAAGTTTCATGATAACAAGACGGATGTTGACTACGACGCCATACAAAATGCAGGTCCAAATGATGAGAGCCATTCATGTATGCAACAAGTTATTTACCTGAGAATACATGCAGTAAAACGGGTCAACATAATAGGTTTAAAACTCTATGATAAATGTTTCACGGTTGAACGAATCAAGTTGACATATTGTTAAAATAATATGGTTGTATGATTAACATGAACCTTGAATTTTAAACACTAACCATTTACCCGCTCATGGTTTTTCATGCAACATATTCATCATCCATCAAGTTTATCATCAAAATGATGTATACACATCATGCATGCATGTCATCTACTAGTCTCATATTCAAGGTGAAAAACCGTTTAAGTTTATACAAACATTTTTCATAAAACTCGCCGTTTTTATCGCTTATCTTGGATAAACACTGACGATTTGAAAATGGAAACGAGTTCAAGGTTTCATACCTCTAGCGTACTGCTAGGCGACGAATCGAAACGGAACAAGAGAACACGAATAAGACTCTATGAAAGCTTTACTCGGAGACTCCGGGTTCGGTTCCTCCTAAGTAGCGAAGGGTTAGGGTGGCCGGGTTGGGTTCACGTCGGCGTGGGGTGGCGCGGTGGTGGTCGAGGGTTGCTTTGACGAAGCTGGTTTGGTCATCAATTTGTGGTAGTGTTCGGTTGCAGAATCGATAGAGAGGGGGAGTGCCGAGAGAGAGGCATGGGGAGAAAGAGGGGGGGGGGGAATGTTGTTTATTTTGTGGTTACTTCCTCTTGCATAAACACCCTTTTTTATACATGGTCATCCACCAGCATCATCGTGTCATCCATTTAGTTCTTGTACCATGTAGTTGAGGAGTGTAAGTAACAACCTACACGACAACTCATGGTGAGGTGATGGCTCAATTGTAGGGTGTCGGTGGAGGTGTAGGGTGGCAGTGACGAAATGGGTGGTGGTGGTGGTTGTCCATCGGACCAAAGGAGAAAGAGAAGAGACCAATGGGTAAAAGATTTATCCAATTGTTAACTGAAAAACGTATATGGTTCGGGTGGAAACATCGGCTCATCGGGTTTGTCTAAAAATGAGGATTCTAATCACTCAGGTTTCATTTCATGGTTCAGTTTCATACAAAATATGCTTCAGAATTGTCCATAGGTTATTACCCATTAAGGTTTAAAACCCTAAAAAGTTCTTAATCTTGATAAAATGAATAAATAACGTTTTAGGTTTGTCTATGAATTTAAACCCGTTATAGAATCACATAATCTAGTTGGATACGCCGAACGACGTGTGTGTTTAATTATAATTGGTTCTTCTATGACCGCAACCCGCACACTAATATCAGAACGACTAGAGCTTAGAGCAGTGTGTTGGTTCTTATCAACGAATTGTGATTGGTTAGACATTAGATGGAGTGGATGTCAGAACGGCTCGACGTCTAGAACCAATACAAACCCTTTTATAAATAGGATCATTGCACCATAACCGTTAATGATTGTAAATCAAGTCGAAACCAAAAAATTACCCTTGTGCTGGAATTATTTTATCTCGTATTTGAATTCTCTTTTTAAATTATTTAACGATTTCTTTTGTTCTTAGTAGTTTTCTTACATTCTTAGTATTCATAGTTGAAAAGAAAAATAAAAAATATTAAGTTTTTTTTTCACAGCGGTCCAAAACGGACGCGAAAGATTCTAAAAAGGTCCGCCATTGTGTTAGATTTCTCTATATTTCCTCTACAAATTTACAAACCCCTAATTTTTATTAATTTAATAACATCGTATTTGCACTATGAGGTTTTATGTATGAAAAAAGTTGATATGTATCCTTGAGGACACAAACCATACTTCCGCTCATACTACTTTTATTGTGTCTCGTGGGTTCAAATTTTATTACTTTATTTGTTTGGTTCGACACCCAACATAACATTGAAGGATAGCTAGCAAGCACCTGCTAAGATGCCCAATAGGAAAACAAAGTCGGATATGAACAATTCCCATAAAGAGCACAACTAAGCCAACCGAGATGAAATATAACATAATTAGACGGCGGCAAAAAAAAAAATGGCAGCCGCCGACCATCGTCAAGAACTCTGCTCACACCCAAAGAGCAAAGACCAACACCCGCATAGTTTATACATTTTTGTTTGTCTACACAATTGAATTTATTTGTCTATATACTGAAAAAATGGTTTTAAGGGTAATTTGGTAATCATAAAAGAATTATAGATTAATTATAATTATTTCTCTTAAATTTCTTTAATTTGGGACGAAAGTTACGGAGAACATCTTTCCTTCCTAAAAAAACTAGGGAATATAAATTTTAATGTTTTCTTTCAATTCATTTCCTTCTCTATCGTTAAATAAGACTCGGGAACAGAGTGTCAGTATTACGACTAAGTCTTCACTTAAAATAAAAAAAATTAACTAAAAAATAAAAATACTAAACAACATTAAAACAACCTTCCATTAAAAATATATTATATAATTAAAAATAAATAAAAACACTATATTATCATATAAACAAAATACAAGTTGTTCGTGAATAACTTTAAATATAATATTGGTTTGTAAATAAAGTTGAATATAATATTGGTTGGTGATAAAAATAATTATAATATTAGTTTAGTTATTAAATTATAATATAATATTTCAAGATGTTGATAAATAAATTTGAATATAATATTTCAAGTTGTTGATTAATAAATTTGAATATAATATTGGTTTGTAAATAAAGTTGAATATAATATTAGTTGGTGAAAAAAAAATTATGATATTAATTTGGTTATTAAATTGAAATATAATATTTTATATATTTTATTATTATTTTTTTTTTGGTTTTTTTTTGGTTTATTTGTTTATGTTTTGCTTTTAATCCGAGCACAACGAGTTTAGTAAAAGAGTTAATTGTGTAATATGTAAATTATTAAATGTTAAATATGAGTTGACAATTATTTTTTAAATGATTTTGGTTTTCTTTATATAGCATTATTGCAATGCAACGGTTTTGTTTGCTCGGGTTATCCTCACGGCAACACGCCGGTTGTTAAATATTGTTTTTATTAAAAAAAACATTACATAAAAACAAAAAAATTACATTATATAATTTTATATTAATTCTAGAGTTTTAAACTTTTACTGAGGGTTTATTAAAATTCATGAACAGACAACATTAACTAGTAGTGAGCGATCTAGTTACACATATATAAATTTCATATATGTGTAAATGCCTCGCACGTTAGTCATTAATATAGATTAGTACCTTAAATTTGATGACCGCTCTGAAAGAAATTCGAACTCAAAATTTTTTAATAAATGAGACATTAATATAAAATTAATATTACACAATTTAAAATTAAATAATTACAATATTAAATAAAATTAGGAAAATTGGAATTAAATAATCCAAGTTATTGGGTATTGGCGGATAATAATCCGAGTTTCAATATTGGCCTACAATAATCCCAATTATTTGGGTCTTGGAATTCATTGGGCCGCCGTTAATTTTTCACTAACTCCGCTAGTACTTGCTGACGTGGCAGGTGATGTGGCATCATGTTTGCTGACGTGGCAGGTGATGTGGCATCATACTTGCTGACGTGACATGTGCCACGTCAGCACACAACTGACGGAGTTAGTGAAAAATTAACGGCGGCCCAATGAATTCCAAGACTCAAATAATTTGGATTATTGTAGGCCAATATTGGAACTCGGATTATTATCCGCCAATACTCAATAACTTAGATTATTTAATTCCAATTTTCCATAAAAATAAGACTAGATTGACCATTTCGGATGATCACCATGAGTCACACTGCGATATGTTTAAAATCTTAAGCTTTGGTAAAAAGGGTAGATAGTTTAAGCCATCATCAATCTTTTCACAAAATATTTTATAAACATACATAAAAATGTAAAAGGATCAATATGTTTAAAATTAGCCCTTTAATTTTTTACAAAATTGTTATACAAATAAATAACTTATATAGAGACATATATGATAACTAACTAGAAAATCATTAGATATCGGTTGGAGAACAAACATATAATGAACGTGTAATAGTTGTGATCGTATAGCTATGTGTAGTGGTGTGGTGGTATAAAGACGATTAGGATGTTACGTAGTATGTGGTGTGATGGCGAAAAAAATATATAATGAATGAGTAATAGCGTGAATGATAGTTATGTGAATATGGAGTTCATCTAAAAATGAGAAATAGATGTGGAACTATTTGATTGGTTAAAAAAAGGTAAACATTCACGGCACCCCATCTCCGCGAGGAGCAAAACGTTGCAACCAAAAAATTGGCATGAAAACGCCCCAAGGAGCGATATAGATGGCGTTATGGGGCTTTTCACGGTGGGTAAAACGTCCCCCATGCTTCAAATAACTAAGAGGGTGTATAGTTGCTTTTTTAAACTTAAAGTGCTTTAAGTAAAAATGTTTATTGACTTATTGGTTTTTCAAAATTAGATTTAAAAAAAGGTTTGATTTAGTTTTTTGTGGTAACAAAAGTCAATAAATTAATGAGTCAATAAGTTGTTTATAACGAAAAGGTTTACTTTAGCTTATACTAATTGTAACACCCCAAAATTTCATAATTTGATAAATACGTAAGAAATATGTGATTAATGTAATAGATACATGGTGATATATGTGTTTAATATATAAACGTAATAAAACGTATATAAATGCATGTTTAGACATTAACGAATGATGAATTGATAAAAGATAGTTTTATACGGATATTATACGTGTTTATTGATAAAATGAAATAGTAAATGAGATAGATACGTGTTTTATAACAAAGGTAACTTATATATATATATATATATATATATATATATATATATAATATTAGTATGAAAAACGTATTTAAAAGTTAATATGATAAGTACAAACCATAAATGGAAGAATATGCCTTCAAACGATTACATTATGCTAAATATGTGTGTGTATATATGTTTGTATACATATATATATTTGAATATCATGAATACATGTGAAATAATCATTTGATAAATATATACGTATGAATACGTGTTTAAATAGTTAAATGTGTGAAACATAGATAAAAACGTGTTTGAATGTCAAAGGTTGTTGAAATTAATAAAATAACATATTCGGGTATTATACGTATTTATAATTATCATTATACGAAGCCCGAGGTTTAGAACTTATTAGAAATATATCCTAATATGATTCGGGGCATAAAAATAAGTATATTAAAGTTTTAGGGAACTAAATCACAAATTAGTAATAAAAACATAATATATATATATATATATATATATATATATATATATATATAGGTAAAAGATCCGTGTAGACCCCTTATTTTTTGTAGACCCCGTAGACCCCTTATAAAACTCAATAAAACTCATTAAAACTCACTAAAAATAAAACTCAGTTTTGTTAATTTAGTTTTTTTATTTACGATAAGCTTTTAAGAACAAAAAAAGACAATTAAAAAAAAAAAACGAAAAACATTAAAAATTGAACATTTTAAGACAAATGAGTTTTAAAAATCAATGAGTTTAAAACTCAATAAACTCAATAAAACTCAGTGTTGCGTTTAAAACTCATTATTTTAAAACTCATTGTCTTAAAATGTTCGATTTTTAATGTTTTTTGTTTTTTTTAAATTTATTTCTTTATTTTTTTGGTTCTTAAAAGCTTATCGTAATAAAAAAAACCAAATTTACAACACTGAGTTTTATTTTTATTGAGTTTTATAGGGGTCTACGGGGTCTATAAAATTTAAGGGGTCTACACGGAACCCTTCCCTATATATATATATATATATATATATATATATATATATATATATAGGGTTAGGTTCAAATGAGAACTTTTTATTTTAAGAACTTTTGAGAACTAAATCTCAACCAGAAATTTTAGGGGGACCACTACAATTCATGGGAGGGGGAATACATGTAAATAAACTTGTGGCTCAAATTAGTTCTTTTTAGTTCTCAAAACCATTTGGTTCTCAAATGATCCTCTCCCTATATATATATATATATATATATATATAGGGTTAGGTTCAAATGAGAACTTTTTATTTTGAGAACTTTTGAGAACTAAATCTCAACCACAAATTTCAGGGGGGGACCACTACAATTCATGGGAGGGGGATACATGTAATAAACATGTGGCTTAAATTAGTTCTTTTTAGTTCTCAAATCAAATTGGTTCTCAAATGATCCTCTCCCTATATATATATATATATATATATATATATATATATATATATATATATATGGTTAGGTTCAAATGAGAACTTTTTGTTTTGAGAACTTTTAAGAACTAAATCTCAATTACAAATTTCAGGGGGGACCACCACAATTAATGGGAGGGGGGATACATGTAAATAAACATGTGGCTCAAATTAGTACTTTTTAGTTCTCAAATCAAATTAGCTCAAATTTGAAAGACCATTTGCATTGTACGGAATCATCCAATGATTTTAATATCAATAAATGTTATTGCAATGCTTACTTATAAGTTCATAAAATATATTTGTTATTTTTTGGTATATGTGTCTCCATTACATGTGTGCATCTTATCAGTTCTTTCTTTATTGGTTAGTGTTAAGTCTAGTTTGTAACATGTTATATCTCATTATATATTTAAATTTACATATGTGAACTTGCGTTACATATGTAAATAACATATGTAAATTTACGTTTGTATAATGTTACATCTCATTATATATTTAAATGTAGATATGTAACTTGCTTTACACATGTAATTTACTTGGATTTACATATGTAAGTTACTTGAATTTACATATGTAACATGTTGTGATGTTTACGTATATAAACGGATTAACTTTTTTTCTTGAATTTACATATGTAAATTACTTGAATTACATATGTAAAGTACTTGAATTTGCATATGTAAATTACTTGAATTTACATATGTAATATACTATGATGTTTACGTATATGAACTGATAAACTTGTTTTCTTCGTAGGTTATGAAATTTTGTGTCAAATATGAAGATGATCATTAAGAACTAAACAACAATTAGTTTTTATATATTTTTGTTAGTTTGTCATATATATTTGTTATGTTGTTATATTTTTAATTATTTTTTAAATGTTGTTGCAATGGTTACTTTTATGTTAATAAAATATATTTGTTATTTTTTGGTATACCTGTCTAGATAAATTACATATGTATAATGTTGTGAGCATAATGTTTAATAGCACTAATATTTTTTTTACATATGTTAAATCTTCGTTTATTATTAAATTAACATATGTAAATGACTTGTGCTACATACGTAAACTTAGACGAAAACCTACCTATGTAAATTACTTGGATTTACATAAGTAAATTACTTGAATTTACATATGTAACATGTTATGATGTTTACGTATATGAACTGATTTTTTTTTCAATTTACATATGTAAATTACTTGAATTTACATATGTAACATGCTGTGATATTTACGTATACGAACTGTTGAACTTGTTTTCTTCGTAGGTTACGAGATTTTGTGTCAAAGATGAAAATGATTATCAAGAACTCAAAAACAATTAGCTTTTATATACTTTTGTTAGCATTTTTATATATTTTTGTTACGCTGTTAAATTTTTTTTGATTATTTTTTTTAAGTTGTTGTAATTGTATTTACACGATAATAAAATATATTTGTTAATTTTTTTTGTAAATATGTTTATATAATTTACATATGCATAATGCTCTGAAAATAATGTTCAATGGCACTAATACTTTGTTTTACATATGTACAATTCGTATTTTGGAAACTAAAAAGTTTGAATTTAAAAAAGTTGGAGATATAATAATAATTAGTGTTTTGCAAGTTGAAAAAAAATTAAGAGGGAAAGAGATTTGTGTCATGTTTGATATCTCGAGAGTTGAAAAAATTAGAGAGAGAAAATTCAATCATTATATTGGAAGTTGTAAAAGGTGGAGAGGAAAATGGTAGGTAATATTACTATCTTGCCCTTTTGCTTTTTTATTTAATTTAAATAAATGAAAAATAAATAAATAAAGAAGTGGATTGATCTCATCCATCGATTGCCAAGATCAATGGCCCATGTAGAGTTTTCAAGGTTTTCACAACTCAAGAGAGTTTTCATTATATTCATTCCCTATATATATATATATATATATATATATATATATATATGGTTAGGTTCAAATCAGAACTTTTTGTTTGAGAACTTTTGAGAACTAAATCTCAACCACAAATTTCAGGGGGGACCACCACAATTCATTGGAGGGGGGATACATGTAAATAAACATGTGGCTCAAATTAGTTCTTTTTGTTCTCAAATCAAATTGGTTCCCAAATGATCATCTCCCTATATATATATATATATATATATATATATATATATATATATATATATATATATATATAGTTAGAATTTTACGAAAACACATTTTTTTGTGAAAACTGTGAAAACACATATTAAAACTCACGTAATTTTTTCATACGTTAACGATTTTTCATAAAATTTGCCCCAAAAGTCTTAGAATTATGTTATCTTTAATTCTACGGTAAAATATTAAAAAAGCGTAACATTATTTTTTTCGTGTGATGTACATGTGCATCATATAATTAAAAAAAGTTATAAAATGTTATTTTTTTATTTAAATCTAAATATAACACAACTATAAGATTTAAGGTGCAATTTCTTTTTAAACCTATTAATGTATATCACATGTATGAAGTTTTTTTTGTGTGATGCAAATGTGCATCATTCAATAAAAACACCAAAAAATGATGAAAATATATGACGTGTGGTGTGACTAAGAAAAAATAATATTAACTCATACTAAAAGTATGAGTTTTTTTTTGTGATGCACATGTGCACCACACAAAATAAAATAAAATAAACTAAATTACAAATTTTAACCTTTATACTTTACAAAATTATGGATTTTAACCTTTTAAAAAAGAAATTCAAGCTTTACCTTTTATTCAAAAAATTATTTAATGTTTTAACCTTTACACTAACTTTACACTAACCCCATTAAAAACTCAGTTAGTTGTTCAATAAAGGAATGGTAATATTGTAATTTTACAACAAAAATAAAACCTTTAAACCCCTTTTGATCGAGATTTACCCAGACTTCACGACTCCTCACAAATTCAGAATTTTTTGAGAAGAAATTGCGATCTCCTGCGGGTTATCTCCATTCGACCTCACCCTATCATCTATGATTTCATAATAGATTTCCTCATACCCATTTTATATTTACTGATTTCAAAATTCTCCTGTTGTAAACAGATATTTATATAAAAACTAAAATATCATATCTCAAGATGCATATTGGAAAAGTGTCGGCAACATCTTTTCTTGTCTTTGAAGCAAATCCTATATCATTTACTGTTCAGATCAAAGACCCACATATTGGGGTTTTATATTTTTTTATCAGATTTTGAATGTGGTTTTTAATTTCCATTTCTAAGTATCTAAGTATATTTCCGGATTCTTCTTGTTGCTGGATCCTTCTTCTTCATCTTTAGTCTCTTGATTTTGTAAAAAATTACTCTATTAAGTATATTGTCGTGATAGTTGTTCATCGTTTTTCTCAATTTCCATTTTTATCGTAACCCAGATTTCAATATATTTATGAGTTTCCAAAAATATGTGAGTTTAAATATCTTGATGAAGAAGATAAAGTTGTATCCGTTATATGATCTATCAGTTGTGCTTATACAGTCCGTCTGAATCGTTTTTATATTTACGCAAAAACCCAGAAACTGCCGATTCATGGAATCGCTAACGTTGATGAAGGATATGAGTAACACCAGAAGAATTCATCATCGTGTTTTAATCGAAATTTGATCTCCAAGCAAACTGCTGTAATCCTCGTTTGGCTCAAAGGATTTAAGGGTTTATTTTTGTTGTAAAATTACAATATTACCCTTCCTTTATTAGAAAACCAACTGAGTTTTTACTGGGGTTAGTGTAAAGGTTAAATTATGTAACAAGTTTTTAAATAAAGGGTAAAGCTTGAAAGTTTTTTTAAAAAAAGGTTAAAATCCATAGTTTTGTAAAGTATAAAGGTTAAAAATTGTAATTAAAATAAAAAAAAGCGTTAAATTTATTGAAATTTGTATAGGATTAAAGATAACATAATTTTAAGACTTTTGGTGCAAATTTTTTTTAAAAAATATTAACGTATGAAAAAGTTATGTAGGTTTTAAGATTTGTTTACGCAGTTCTCACAAAAAAATGTGTTTTCGCAGGATCTTTCCCCTATATATATATATATATATGTGTGTGTGTATATATATATATATATATATCATCGTGCACATCCTGAACCTTAGAAACCTTGAGAAATATGTCCCATAATGTTTTAGTGCATAAAATAATAAAAATGATAGAAGTTCAGGGGTTGATTTCACACCAAACCAAACTGGAGGGACCAAACTAGTAAAATCAAAAGATCTGGCCGGAACAGAGTGGCTCGCGGACCGCGAGCAACAGTTCAACGAACCTCCGCGGTCCGCGACTGATACAACATGCAGAATAAATGCTAGTCGCGAATTTGGCCACGTTTCTTGAACTTGCAGAGCATGATTCGCTCGATTCGTGTTAGATTTCAGTTGTTAATCACCATGTTACGTGTTAGGAGGCTATTGGGCCTAACGAGCCCTACTCGACGCTGGATAGCGGGGCGGGTATTATATTGTCCACGTTTGGCCACGAATTTGGCCACGTTTCTTGAACTTGCAGAGCACAAAAATATGACTTAGAGGCAAAGTAGTTGTTAGTAATGGTGTTATAAAAATCTTATGGGCCAGCTAACCACGGGTATAAATATCAGCTTGCTTTTTCAGGGTGGACTCCCTGCTTAGGTTATGCCTCGTTGAGGGTAACTGGTTAACGAACTATTTTCATAAATGTTATTTATCTGCTTAAACTTATGAACTCACCAACCTAGCATTGACTTTTAGTATGTTCTTCTCAGGTCCTTAGGAGCAGCTAAGGAGCACGTTAGGATAATTCCATTGGTCACTTTGCATGGTTTGTATTTTACATGATAACTTTTGTTGCCTTGGGCGAAAAGACTTTTTAAACCGTTTTCTTATATTTGTCGCTTCCGCTTATGACTTGCTAAAACTTTGTTGAAATGCTTCCGCTAAAACTCAAAGACTTTTGTAACTCTGATAAATCTTTTGATACTTTGGTATCCAAACATGGTTTCAAAATGTTGAGTCGAGCATGTAGAATGTTCGAGGTATCTGATGACTCAGATCCTGGTCTGGTTTGCACCCTCGCTCGCAAGTTTTACGCGGGTGGTTTTGCGAGGTTGTGACACTTTCCAAAAATATATGTATGTCAGGTCAAGGTGAGGAGTCAAGTAGCAATAGGAAGACCCTTTTGATAAGGAATTAGGTGGGCACGCTATCGGTGGGAGCGTTTGGCAGGCTGGCATAGTTATAGTAATAATCATAGTTAGAGTTATCTTATATAAATTATCTCTCTTACTTGTAGTACTTGGCTTATACATAAAAGTTTTAAATTTTTGATGCCTTAGTTATCTATGGTGTGTCATGTGTTTATGAGTAAATCTGATGTGCGACCCCTCCTGGTGCCAAGTCTGGGAGTGGGCGTCACAAATTGGTATCAAAGCTTTGGTTTAAGAGATTTAGGTACTAATGCATTATCTAGACTTAAACTAGGACTCTGGGTAGACAAAGTAGGATGAGATAAAGTAATATTGATGCCATTGAGGATAGTTTGCGCCCATAAGAACAAGGTTGCGTTATGGACATAATAAGTAGAACCTAGAGTATGTGAAGTGTGGAAGATACCTGATTGCAACTAGCTACTATAATTTGGTATTAGCTACATAAACATGCCCCAAGTTCTAACTATTGTGTGGCCGAATGCCGAGTGAGTTATATGACAGTGAAATATTTGATCAACGAGGGAGATGGTCCAATGATTAGTTTTGACTAGATGGTCTAACTATTGTGTGGCCGAGTGCCGGTTGAGATGGTCTAACGAAGGAGATGGTCCATTTATTGTGCTTTTTTTTTTCAAATTCACCTTTGATCGAGCTTTTATCCTTCTTATGAGTCATTTCGCGGACAATCAGTTTAGACTCTTAATTATGAAACATACTTTAATTATTTTAATTTTTAAGAAGATGTATAATACCAATTTGTTTATGTGTTGGTAGTAGACTCAATGACTAGGGAGTTTAATAGTATTGGTAACCAGTGGTACCTAGTTGATCAATATTAAATCTATTATCTTTGTTGTGTATATGATATTTTTTATAAAACTTGTGTACCGTCATAAAGAAACAATAGTGAAAAAAAGTAAATTAAACTAGACTACCAAAACCCATCATATTCTTTATTAGATTCATAGAGGCTTCTTGATGTAATTTTCAAACTTTTGAATTTAATTTTTGTCTTCACTTGTTATCTTCTTTAATTTCTTTTTCATGTTTTTTACTTGACATTACCCTCGGAGAAGAACATGGTTACCATCTCGTAATACAATAAATATTCAACGCTCTTATTTTTCTCTTCTTTTTCCCACACTCATCCAATTTCATCAATCACTTTGATTTGATTAACATAAGTATAAGGATCCATCTTTGAAGAAGACATTAGTAAAGAAAACAAACAGAAATATTATCTTTGGAAAAAAAAACCAAACAAAAAAAACAAATCATCAGGAAAAAAAACAGTTAAGGCTCAGATTTTAGTTATTCATCAAATAACTGACAGGGGTCTGGGTGATGGCTACGATAATGTCTAACACCTCCGGCTCACCATAACCATCACTGCCAGAAACAAAGATATCTTAGAAAATCATCATAGCCTCAGATACAAACATCAAGAACAACAATGTAACCAACTAAGATCAACGTCTTTAGAAACCCAGAAGCAAGGTTAGTTAAAACGTCATTAGTAACGTAACCATCCGAAAAGATAATCCCGAAGAAACCCCAGGAAAAACCATTACCCGACAGTAACAGATCGGAAAATGCCAAGTACCAAAGCCCAGAAACAAAGTCACCGGTACACCGACGACGGCGACAAACCTAAGCGCAACCTCATGTAAGAGAGATTACGTTGGCAACACCGGTGATTGTATATCATAGAAAACCCAGCAAACCCGATGTTAACGGCGACGCATAACGGCAGAAATCGGAAACTGATTACCGCACCATCATAACAGATCCATATCAAAGCTTTCTCTCTCTAAAAGACAAAGAAGAAGCCATGAAAGAGAGGGAGAGAGAGCACAAATCTATGAGGAAACTGACGACCGTCATAAAAAACGGCTGCGACGGCACCACCGAGAAAAGGTTCTCTTCAACTCAAGATTTGTTTGAGAAGAAAGAGAATATTGTGCAAAAACTTTTAGTCTCCAAATGTTAATGAAGAGATAAGTTAAATTGAACCGTCTAGGAAAGAGGAATGTGATAAATTTGTCAATTAACTGGTAAATCGAGCAGTATAATATGTGCTCACTTTTTCACCACAACACACAATATTAAAGAAAATACTATCAAATGGTAAATCCATGTGCTGAGCAGTAGAGTCTGTACTCACCTTTAAAATGTAAAATAAAAAATAAAAATTAAATGAATAGTGTCTATCAAGAGAGAGATTAGAACTTTCCAATTCTAATTAAAATATATATAATAGTTATGTGTTGTTTGGTTGACTCGGATCACTTAGGTTAAGTGTAG